>JAZKJV010009160.1:337500-617598 GCA_037367405.1 Ottelia alismoides
TATGTTTAGCCCTCATCTCTACAAGATACCACATGTCTCTCTTGGAAAAATCTCACTTTTTTGTATAGTGGAAAACAAAATTTTATTGTCCCATGTCTAATGTTGCTGATAGAGATGAATCATAAAGGCTTATACGTAATTTCCAATGAAAAGAGAAAGATGGTACAAATAGTAAACATGAGACATTTGATCTATTTGTGGGTCTCACGAATTGGGAAAAATAAAAGAGGAAAGAGATAATGGTAGATTTGGTCTTCCTTTTAATGAAGGGAGTTGGACTATACCACAAGTATGGGCAACTCCCGTATGAGCTATTTCGTGAGGGCACAAGCAATATTACGAAGAAAAGTAAAAGGAGTTGATGTAGGAAATTCCCACGATCACAAAGTCCTTTGCAAAAAACAACAAAGAGTACTATTATAGGGATTATCATTTGTAGGAAGTTTTATCCTATATTTTAGCTATTGAGGTCATTAAATCCTTTTCTTTAGGAAAATATATGACAAGGATAAAAATTCGTTTTGCATATAAGATTTTAAACAAAATAAAAGAATAAAGAAGATGAATCAGGTATTCATCACCATGTAGAATTTCTCTTTGAACTTATGAATAAAACCATTTGTTGTATAATTTGTTGAAACATAGGGTACATGTCAAAAAAATTAAAAATGCAAAACCCTTTAAAATGCGTAAAAAATATAAAAATCCACAAAAAGGATGAACTTCTGACACTTGAACAAACACTTAGGGTGTGTTCGGTTCGGGAATAAGCAGGAATAAGAATGGGGAATAAGGAGAATAAGGATTTATTCTTTATTCGGCTGGAGGATAGGAATAAGGAGAATAAGGTGAAATAAAGGTAGGTAAGGTGGGATAAAGATAGGAATAAGAGTGAAATAAGATGGAATAATAAGGAATAGTTGTACCACTGGAAATCGTGTCGGAAGAAGAATTGGTCCCTTATTCCAGGGCCTATTCTCCAACCGAACACGCACTTAGGGACTACTCGGTTGGGGAGTTACTCTACCCCCATCTCTTTTTTGGTGGGTGGGGGTGTTTAGCCCCCAAAACACATATTTCTATCCTTTATATGATGCATCTCTCTCTCAATACATTAAATAAATCATTTTTCCTTCATCCATTCCACCGAAAAATAATATATTATACCATTGTATCATCTATAAGTCATAAAATACTTAACTTCTACTCACTTTTCCAAACTACAATACAATCACATCACATCAATTACTAACTTTTCCAAATTTCAATGTGATCATATCACAATAAATCATCTCAACCTCAAAACCTCTTCTAAATACCAAAATACAAAAATGTACTACCCTTGCACAGATAACCCTCCAAACAAATGCACTGTTACGGGGGCAGAACCATCCAAACACAAACGCATCCTTACCCTTTGTTTTCATAATTAGTTATAATTATTGGTCTCTCCTTTTGCATTGCTCCTTGACGGAAAAATCACTAATTAATTGGTACCGTAAAGCCACTCAAAGTCCAAATGTATAAAAAAGTTCTATACTAATTAATTGATACTATAAAACCACTCAAAGTACATATGTACAAAAATGATAGTAGCCATTAAAAGAAAAAGGTCATGTGGCAACTAATATTTATTGCACTATATTTCGTTATTATATTTATAATAACGAGAATTATTCATTGCGAAATTGCCTGAATTCTTTATATTCGTTGCAGATAATTTACTCGTGGTTTTATTGCTAATAAAGAATTAGAAAAAAATTATCTTTATCTTTCAATCTTTACATTTATCATAATGGTTGTTATATTGCTAGCAACAACCTATAGGAGAATAGTTAGCCGTGATATTCTAATAGCTGATATACAAATCACTCAACAGCAATCAAACTAACAATGCTTAATAGAAATTATAATGGAAAATTAATAATTAATAAATAATCATTGATATAAAAAATAGCAATAAATTTGACATTCGTTACAAGTTATCAAAATTATCAAAATAAAAGATGAGTTCGTAATGAATAGTATTCATTAGAACAAATTTGACATCGGATTTATGCATAAAAAGTTTGAATTATTCATTGCCATGCACAGGTTATGTTATAATGTATCTTGTTTCTTTATTTATATCTCATTTTCACTTATATGATTAATATTTTCTTTTTTCATGTATCCATCAAAACACGATTGTTAGCATTTTACAGTTGATATTTTCATTGCAATGAAAAATACTGTTCTATCATTCAAAAATTTTTAAACCTTCAGTTCCTTACTATGCTATAATGTGATCTCTCTCTTTAAAATTTAGGATCATAGCAAACCACGTGTGATCTTTCTCTTTCTTTGAACTTAGTTCTTTATTCTTCCCTTATATTGATCATACTCTCGTTATTCTTTCCAACGTGCACATAGTTAACATTAACAACATCATTTACTTATCATGTATTCTCTATTTCGTTATCATGAAATAATGTGTAGTTTTTCCCCTATTTTACTCAGTTTTAAAAGAGATTTGTTTCTTGTGTGTATATTTTTAGCAGCATACAATTTTAATTTCTTTCAGGGAGGATCTAGAATTTTTTTAATGTAATCGATATATAATAGGGAATAGAGAGAATGCACCAATGTGCATGCAAGTTTACATGCATCGGTACCAAAAACATCAATTTTTTATTTTTTTAAAAGAAAGCATGGGGGAATTTAGATCACTATACATCACCATGGTGTTATTTCAAATTCAACTTAATTCAACACTTATATCTCTTTCATCAAGACCGTCAAATTTTAACAGTCTAAAAATTGATGAAATGGACCCTTTCTAAATGGATACTTTAGAAATGCTTGTTTTACGTGAAATTTGAAACATGTATTCTACTATTCATTCTAAGTAGATTCTCTAAGGTTTTATTTTTTAAAAAATAAAAAAATGATGTTTTTGGTACCGGTGCATGTAAACTTGCATCCACCTTTGTGCATACTCCCTATTCCTATATAATATACTTTTTGCAATTATATTGCCACTGGATCATCATAATAAACTTTGCAAAAAAATGTGATGGCATTGTTATATACCAGAACATCACATCGTGATATTGTATTACTAGATGTGATACACATCGTGATATACTATTACTAGATGTGATACATATCATTATAGTATTACTCGATGTCGTATGACATTGTTATAAACCATCACATCATAATAAACTTTGCAAAAAATGGGATGGCTTTGTTATGATATAGATCATCATAACATATTTTTCTGCAATTATATTGCCACTGGATCATCATAATAAACTTTGTAAAAAAAAATATGATGCCATTGTTATAGGTGAGATTCAGATCCTGACTTCATGACAGGACGAGAGATGGTAACAAAGGGAGAGATTCTCGAGGTTGTTCGACAGGCCATGTCGTAGGAAGGTGTCGGTGTGCCATATGTGGGAGCACGGTGTGCCATATGTGGGAGCATGACGATTGGCATTTTCAGTTCTCCTCGTTGTTATCTGACCATCGGGCGGAGGAGTTCTTTTGGCTACGGAGGGAGTTGGTAGAGGTGGAGGGTCCATCGGTTGGACGGGACCATTGGGTGTGGGGTGATGGGAAATTCATGGTGAAGAAAGCCTATTGTTTCTTCACTAACGAGGAGGGGCACAGGATCAGTGAGATGCTTTTGGATTCCAAAATCATTTGGAAGAGTAGGGTGCCCAGCAGAATCAAGATATTTATATGGTTGTTCATCCTTGGAAGGATTCTTATAAATGGGTGACGTAATCAGTCGCTAGGGGTGAATGATTGCCGGTAGAACATATGCGAACAGGAGGTGGACTTGGACCATTTCATCTTCTCTTGCTCGCACTCGGTCTAGGTCTGGAGTGGTGCATGTTGACGAGCGACCAGCCAACTAAGGTTAAGTCTCAAGAATAATCACGGGTCGTTGTGACTCTAATCAAATGGTCGGGTTCAATCAAGAAAATAAGAGAACCACACAAATCAAGCAATCAATCACAAAATCGATGTCAGTGGTCTCCGCTATTTATTTAACCTGGTATAGCAACCAGGGTCGAACACAAGGAGCATGGGAATGTACGAAGTAGTCATAATCAGAGAAATAAAAGCATATTTTTATTTATTTTAAATTTTGCAATTTTTTAATATTTTCAAAACAAGAAAACAAAACAAGGAAATAAAGAACAAGCAAGCTTTCAAAATTTTTATTAGGATAAAAAATGCTCAAAAATAAGAAAATAAAAATATTTTTATGTTTTTCAAATATTTAAATGTTTTTGATGATTTTTTGGGATTTTTTCAATTTTTATGTGATTTTATAAAATCAAAGAAAGGCGGACAGGAACAACAATGTACAGCCTGGACTAAAAGGTAAATTTAAAATACTAAAAGTGCATTAGAATTCTCGATGTGATTTTTATGAGAAAGTAAATTTCAAAAGCTAAAACAAAAATTGAAATTATAATTTTTTATTTTTTTCTGAATTTTAAATGATTTTTATAAGTTTTTGAGAGTTTTAAAGATTTTAGGGTTTTTATAAGAGATAATGCAACAAAAATGCTACTGAAATCAAAATACATAGAAATAAATGTACAATAATTTTTTTAGTATTTTTACCATAATTTTTATATTTTTTATGTATTTCATAAAATAGATAGAACACTTTTTTAGGTTTTTTTATTTTTAGAAAATATCAAACAAAATAAAATTAATTCACAAAAATTACCACAAATACTACGTGTTGGCAGAAGCTAACAGTTTTTATGGAATTTTTGGAGTTGATTTGATAATTATTTCATTAAAAAAACACACACAACAAGCAGGGATCTAAATGCAATTATACGAAAGTTTACAGGCCAAATAGTAACATATATAAAAAACCAGGTTGAATCTGACAATTTATCCAATATATTCACGTGCATGCTCAAAAAACGTACGCACAGGTTCAGGGATTAATCAAGAAAATAACCCACAAACTCACATGTACATGCACGTGTCTCAGGTTTGGAAGGACTAAATACTGAAAATATAAAGGTCCAAACAGAACAATGTTCAAACTACAACTTTATTCTATGGACTAACTAGCAAAGCATAAAAGGGTGTGATAAAAATATGCAATATATCATGAAGGGGGCACGTAGCATGCGTAGTACGCGTCGCAGGCGTACGACTTTGATCACCAGATGGAGGCAGATCTGGCGGTCGAGATGATGTCGGGGACGTGCAGCATGATGCGTCAGGTGGTGCCAGATCTAACAACCAAAAAGGTTGCTATTGTCGGTGGCTAGGATGTGATCTAGCAGGTGGAGGCTGATTTGACGATAGACGAGGACGAAGAACAATTCCCGGGCAAACTTCAATCGGCCACTGGATGCAATCCACTACTCCAATGAAGCCACAAACAGGTCCTGATCTGTCGTGAGGGTGCTCCGCATCTGCTGGGCAGCTCTGATGGAGGGAATGATGGTCGGATAAGCGCGGTGGTCCAGCTCCTCCTGGAGCTGCTCTGCCTGAGCAACTGGGAGTTATAGGGGTCGTCTGCACCAACCAAGTCCTGCAACAGGTACACCGCTCGGAGGCATAGCTCCAGCGAGGGTTTATTGCAAATGGAGATAAGAGAAGCGTAAGGGAATGGAGGTCGATCCCCTACGAAAGTGATAGGAGGGGATCTCAACCTTAATCTCGACCTCATGGCCGAGTCTAAGGGTGATCAGGTCATGGTGCAAGGTGAAGTGGACGTCGAGGGTTCGATCGATGAGGATGGGTGCAAATGACGGGCTCCGACCAGGTGATCGGAGTGAGTGAATGTGCGGCGGAGCAAAATGGGTAGATGAAATAAACCGACGAGAATGCGAGGGATAAGATGGGTACATGAAGGTTCAGAGAATCTCCTAAGCTTCAGGCGGAGGTGGGCGTCGAGATGATGGCCTCAAACGAGCTGCGAAAGGCCGGGAGGCTAGATGCAGCGGAGCACTCCAGCCATGTAGTTGAGTTGCGTCGTCACTAGACCAAACCGAGCTCCAAGGGAGTCTCCGAGCAGTTGTCACTCAGCTGGAGGTGGATAGGGGTCGAAGTGGGAGCGAGGAACGAGTTGCGGGGCTGGGAGGGCGAGAGAGATGCTTTATAGATGACTCTAGGGGTCTCCAAGGATCGATCGGTAGTACGCAACCCTAGGAAGATCTGTGCCATCCTAGGGATCTACGAGGATCACAGATCCTAAGAGAAGCGACGGGCGAGAAATTGGGGCAAGAGGCAGTTGGAATTGGGCTGGAAAAAGAGAAGTAGGTTCGGCAAAACGATCGAGTCGGGTCAGCCTAGGGAGGCGACGTTGACCTGGGTCATCATAGCTGACCTGGATCAATCACGAGCGGCAGGGGAAAAAGACAAAAGCCACTAGAAGACAAAATAGATAAGACGGGTTCGTTTGGTTGCAGGGTTGGGCAGAGTTAGAATTAATTGGGGTACCCCTGTGAATAGTAAACTGTGAGGAGGACTGGGATGTTTGGAAGGAGGGGTACCCCGGGTTGGGCCAACCCAACCGTGCAACCAAACGGACCCTAAAGGAAATTAAATTGAAAATAATAAATGAATATAAATTAAAAAATGAATAAAATGAAACATGTTTATTATTTTTCAAGGAATTTTTCTGTGATTTTTTATTATTTTTATAAAGTAAATTAGTTTATATACAATATATAGTATTATATACATGTATAATATACCTATGTATTCTGTACAATTATTTTTATTTTTTTATTTTTACATAAAAACCCCAATTTTATATTTTATTTATTTACAACAAAATTTTATAAGTATAAAATAATTTTTATTTCATTTTTAGAGGTTATTTACAAATATAAAATAAATAGGGGATGTTATATATATACATGTATTTTTTACAAGTAAGAATGGTTTAAATTTTTATTTTTATTTTATTTTTCTGATTTTTAGCTTATTTTTATTTTATTTTTAGGAATATATACAATGTGGTAAATAGAGTATTTTATTTTTATTTTATTAAAAATAATTATTTACATATATGTAGTATGTACCTCATAGAGTAGACCCTATCCCTCTCTACTTATTTTATTTGGCGATTAGATCAAGGCTTGACCTTCTCTTGGGGTTCGGGTCACACTGTATTTATTCTAAATACCTCCTTCCTTTTTCTTTTCCTTTATTCTTTTATTTTTGCACAAGTACATGCTAATTGTGCAATATTAACGTATGCATGTATAATGCCAACTTATTATATTTACATCTATTTACATAATGATTTACCAAGATAAATAGCTAAAATAAAAGAACAAAGAGTGAGAATCATGGCTTCATCACCCCCCTATACTTTACCTTTGCTAGACCCTTAGTAAACACTTATTTGAAAAAGAAGTAAAAAAGGGAAGAAAAGAAAAAGGAGGAGAATCAAGATTGATTATTAAACTTGTCTTCATTAATTAGAAGTATGGAAGTCAATCAGACCTTTGGATTATTAGCTTGTCAGATCCTTATTGAGATCTAGGGTCAATACTTAACAGCCTCTATGTTCCACCATTCTATGGTCAAGACTCCTCAATAATTCAGATCAGAACAAGTCAACATACACAAACTCTAATGACCATGAATATTTCCTTGTACTGTGTAAGTGATATGTAGCTCCCCACCTCAGAAGTGACAAAGAAACAACCCCCCTCAACAAGGTAACTCTAATTCCTCAGTCTAGCAACTCTTTCCTCGAGGAGCATGGTATTCCCTTTTAAATTCTAGTGCAACTGGCTCAATAAGAGGGGGAAAGAAGAGAATGGACCATGACCAGTGTAGCCATGTATCCCTGGGAGCCCAACCAGTGTAGCTAAGTCTCTCGCTGCAAGCTTCATGAGATGAGAATGTGTAACATAAGCTTTGCTATATTTGGCTATATACACTCGGGCAGGAATTTTATTTTCAATCATGCACGTCCACTTTTTTGGAGTTTTTCTTTTGCACCTTTTTTTATGATGTGCACATGTACAACATATCTACATGGTGCAGCATATATACATTAGGATTTTTTTCTTCTCGAGCCAGTAGACTATCCCTCTTTTGAAGCATTATGCAACCCACAACTCATGTCTTTAGACCTCAACACCGTCAAACCAAGTTGAGGTGCACTTCCCTCCCTAAAGGAAGACGAGAGGTTCCACCTAGAAGTACTACCCCTCGTATGCTACCCCAAGCCAAAGGAAACTGCCTCCTCATCACCTTATCCGTAGAGAGCTATGTGTAAGGTGCTGGTGTAAGTAAAGTCATTATTTGTGAGAGTCATGCGTGCGTTGTTAAGTGTTCTACTTAGGCTCATCAAAATGACATGTCAACATAGCCTAGAGGACTCAAAGAATTAAGTCACTAATGGAACTGAAAAGTCTTAACCCCATATCCTATAAGGTTCCTCTTAGACTTGGGTGGATTAAGGTCTTAACCAAGCTCCATTTTTCAATTTAATTTCAGACTAGTTTAAATGTCAATTATGATTCAGAAGCATATACAAATATTTACAAAAAATCTTTTCATGAAAGATTTTCGAAATCATGCAAAATTTTTGAAAAATGTTTGGACACATGGATGCAGAAGTTTTGTAAACTATTTACAAACATTTACATAGGGGTTTTTTGCAAACTTTTATTTTTCAAATATTTTACAAAAATTTTGTACTAAATACATAATTTTTTTGATATAAAAATATTTACAAACCTTTACACTCAAAATCTTTTTACAATCATTTGTACAAAAATAATTTTTATAAATAGCTATGTGTGTGCAAGAAAGAAATTTATGTACAAGAAAAATATTTAAATTTTTTTGATTTTTGATAAGTGGTTTTTAGCCATTTTATTTATTAACACACTCATTCAAAGTACAAGTTATGGATAAAGTATATATGTAATATATACGAAAACCCCTATACTTAGTTCAAACGATGTCCTCCGAGGGACCAAGAGCAATGAAGAAGATATAACTCGTATTTGGTATAGGGAAGTGAAAAGAAAGGCTATACTACAATGACGAATCAAAGAATAAAATGAACAGAAATTGGTGATCCCCCTATACTTAGGATTAAGTAATCCTAAGTATACCAGACTGTACACAAAGGAGAAACTGAGGGTTAGGATGTATAGGGACTACCTCCCCTATACTTAGCGTAAAATATCCCTATGTATAAGCAATAAAACAGAGGTAAAAAGAATCAAAAGAATAATCATCAATCTAACACTCCCCCTACATTTAGGGTAAAGTACATCCTAAGTATAGCATAATCACAAGATGCAGATGGGGTGCTAGACCAAAGAATGAGATGATATAGTCATCTAGATCTATACAAGGAGTAAGATAGTGATAATCAGGCATGAGATGTAACTAATGTGAGTTAAAGACCACATCTCATACAAAATGAATGGGGCGACGTTAACAACCAGCGAATCGTGATCTAGATAAGGCTTAAGGCGCTGACCGTTGACACGAAAGGTGGACTCAGATGACATCTCAGATATGTTGATACTACAGTTGTCATGCACTTTTCGGACCAGGTATGGTCCTTTCCACTTACTCTGCAATTTCTCTGGAAATAATATAAGCATGCCATCAAACAACCATACTCTCTGATCTGGCCCAACTGCTTATGGTTGATATGAGAATCATGTCATTCGTTAACTCGCTCCTTATATTGTAGGCTGTTTGAAAATGTTGTATCTCTAAACTCCTCCAAGGCTGCCAATTATGCCTTTCTTTGATCTCCTATACTCTATGAATCCAATAATATCTCAGTGACAGTCCATAGTGACTTATGCTTAATCTCAACAGGTAAATGAAAGGGCTTCCCATAAACGAGACGAAAGGGAGATGTACCCAAAGGAGTCTTGAAGGAAGTCCGATATGCCCACAAGACCGAGTCCAAAAGCTATGACCAATCCTTTTGATCCGGGCAGACTACCTTCTGCAATATAGCCTTGATGTCCCTGTTCGATAATTCAGCAAGACCATTGGTCTAAGAACGATATGGAGTAGCTACTCAATGGTCTATACTAAACTCGTTAGAAAGTTCCTTTACCTTATCGTTGATAAAGTGAGACCCCCATCAGATATCAATACTCTAGGCACCTCGAACTGTGAAATGATATGATATTCTTCCTCAAAAATATGCAAAAATCTTGACATCAACGGTTCGGGCGGGTATGGCCTCAACCCAATAACTCACATAATCAACAGCCAACAGAATGTACTCAAGTCCCTGACTCTTAGGGAATGGACCCATGAAATCAATGCCCCATGCATCAAAGACCTCACAGAAGTGAATGGGCAACATCGGCATCATATCACGATGTCCACAAGTGTCCATCCTCTGGCAATCAGTACACCTCTTCACGAATTCATCAGAATCCTTGAAGAGGGTAGGTCACCATAGGCCGGATTGGAGTACTTCTGTGATGTTATCCTCCCAGAATGATGTCCTCCTAGCTCAAGCTTGTGGCAATAAGCGAGGATGTTGTGGTTCACCTCCTGAGGAATGAACCAACATCAGACGCTATCCCCTCTTTCATGATAAAGGATGGGATCCTCCCAATGGTAGGACTTGGCCTTCGCAAGGAAAGTCTCAAGTAGTTGTTTGGGACAACCTTGTGGAACTTTCTTGGCAACAAGATAGTTCACAATGTTGGCGTACCATGGGAGAGAGACGATAGCAAGGATCACCTCATCTGGGAAGGTTTCTATACTGGAATCAGTCTGCTCAGATTCCTCAAGATTTTCCAAATGAGAGAGATGATTTGCCACCATATTCTTGACTCTAGGTTTATCCTTAATCTCAATATCAAACTCCTAGAGTAGAAGGATCCATCTAGTCAGTCTCGCTTTGCCGTCCCTTTTTTTCATTAGATACCTGATGGCAGTATGATCAGCAAAGATGGTCACCTTTGATCTGAAAATATAAGATCTAAACTTATCCAAGGCAAAAACTATGGCTAACCTTTCTCTGTGATAGTATAGTTCAGTTGAGCAGCCTCCAATGTATGGCTAGTGTAGTGAATGGAAAATGGTACTACATCCCTCCTCTATCCCAGCACATCTCCTACGTCAAAATCGGAGGCATCTGTCATGATCTCGAATGGGAGAGACCAATCATGTGGCTAAAGTATAGGAGCCACAACAACTAGGTTCTTGAGAGTCTCAAAAGATGCAAGACACTTATAATCTATAATGAACTCAATGTATTTCATCAACAGATCAGTCAACGGTTAGGCAATCCTGCTGAAGTTATGAATAAAATGTCGGTAGAAATTGATATACCCCAGAAAAGACCGCAGCTACCGCAAGTTGGATGGTGGATTGAGTTTCAAGATGATATCCACATTGGCCGGATCAACCTCCATGCCTTATTGGAGATGATATGAACAAGCATCATCCCCTGAGTCACCATGAATAACTCTTCACTTAAGATAAAACAAGATGTACCTTTATGCAACGCTGAAGCAATCGGTCTAGGCAGTCAAGACACGCATCAAACCTGTCATCGTAGACCAAAAAGTCATCCATGAAGACCTCTAAATGGTCACCCACCATGTCCGAGAATATGGACAACATGCACCTTTGGAATGTCGCTGGGGCATTACATAGACCAAATGGCATTCGTCTGAAAGCATATGTCCCAAATAGACAGGTGAATGTCGTTTTGTCCTGGTCCTCGGGTGTTATGGCCACCTGATTGTAACTAGAGTACCTGTCAAGGAAATAATAGTGATTCTTCTTAGCTAGCCTCTCTATAATCTGATCAATAAAAGGCGGCGGGAAATGATCCTTCTTTGTGGCCTGATTCAATCGCATGTAGTCCACACAGACCCTCCAAGAAGTGGGTACTCGGGTAGCTATCTCCTCTCCAAACTCGTCACAAATATAGTGATACATGTTTTCTTGGACACCACATGTAATGGACTAACCCACTTGAAGTCGGAGATGGGGGTAGATAAAATCGGTGCTCCACCATTTTGATATTTCCTTCATAACCACCTCTCGAAGATTCGTGTTCAGTTGTTGCTGGAACTCACGTGATGGCATGGCGTCCTCTTAGAGATAGATATGGTGGGAGCACAGAGCTGGACTTATCCCCTAGAGATCAGCTACACTCCATCCTATTGCCTTGCGATTTCTTTCAAGAACCTCCATCGGACGAGATTCTTGCTCTCCAGTCAAATCTGTTGAGATAATGACTGGGTACAACTCATGCTCACTCGCAAGGAACCTGTACTTCAACGACTGCGGCAAGGACTTCAGTTCTGGACAACTGGGCTGGCAAATCTGGCCTCTGAAAAGATTGAGTGAAGGCAACCATATATGAATAAGAGAACTCTCGTTAATCATGGCAAACTGATGAAGACAGCCCTGCTGGTGTGTCTGTACCTGGTGCTGGCTCTGTCAAATAGAGGTCTAGGAAGAGGTGATGAATCCCCATTCATCACTCTTTAGTCCTTTATATTAGCTAGAAACCTTGGCAAAATACCATGTAAATACCTGTAAATACAATAAATTGTCAAAAATGCATGCATCATGTATTTATTTATAATTAGCATGTTTTTGTGTAAAAATAAAGGAATGAAGAAATAATAGAAAAAAGTGGGAAATATTTAGAATAAATATTGAGTGACCTAATCCCAAGAGAGGGCTCAGCATGGGCCTCACCACAAAATAAAATAAGTAGAGAGAGATAGGGTGACTCAACATGGTATAAATATCCCTCTATGTGTAAATAATTTACTTTCTAAAAATAAAAATCTATGTGTGCTTTCCACACCTTATACATATTTATAAAAATAAAATAAAAATCAGAAAAAAATGAAAAGAAAAATTATAAAATTCATTTCTCACCTTGTATATATACCATGCACATATGTATATAGATCTATTTATTTAACTAATGTAAATATTTCATAAAAATAAAATAAAAATATCTTTTTATTCCAAATTTTATGTTATAAATAAATAAAATATAAAATTGGAATAATTGTGCAAAAATAAACAATTAAAAATAAAAATCAAAAATACATATGTATATATACCTATATATAATAATAACATAATGTAAATACATAATTTATATTTCAAAAAAATTAATAAAAATCATTAAAAAATACTTTAAAAATAAATAAACATCTTTTATTTTGACAATTTTTTGAAATAAAATCATTTACTATTTTTAAATGAATTTACAAATAATTAATAAAAAGGAATTACCTAATTGGTCCACGGGGGATTGTTGACCCCCGGTCAACTTCCCCCCCCCCCCAGGACCACTTCCTCGTGAATCGCGTTTCTGACCCGATTTCTCCAAATTTTCCCAACATGATCCAACCTCCATTCATTCAAACCCCGGGCCCCGATTATCATCGATTGATCCGCGACCCTCGCTCGGGGATCTGCCTAGGGATCCGAGCTCCGATTCACTCACCCGACCCCCATCTTGTCGGACCCCTACCAGTATAAGACCTCACCTCCGACCGACTTTTCATGAATCTTTGGCCTCCCCCTCGACGCCAGTGAGCTCCTCTCCCTCGCCTGAGTGACAGTCGTGTGAGAGAGGGTCGTAGCGAGGCACGGGAAGCCGGGAACCACTGATCCGGCGCTTCCCACCGACGTGCTCCGCCACAAGGCGAGCCCGAGCCTCTGGCCCCGTCGAGCCATCGAGGCGACGACCCCCGGAGGTCCAGCGCCTCCAGCATAGGCGACTTCGACCGCCAGGTAGCGTAGTTAGTCAGAGGTTTGCAGTAGATTTAGATTTTTAGGTTTCCGACCATCGCCCTTCGCCGACCATTTCCCGACGTTCCGTTCAACCATTTTCCATGCCAACCATTCTTTCACCTTCATCGGTCTTCTCTCCACCTTTTACACCCCTCCACTCAACCTGATTCGCCAGGAACATGATTCCGACCCTCCTTCGTCGTCGCTTCGCCGGAGGGTCACGCCCTGCTACATCCCTCACCCCTTTTCGCGCGCTAACAGGTCGAGGCAATTTTCCCTCGACGCAGTTGTCTTCCTGTGCAGGTTTAGATGCAAACGGACAGCAGCCCGTATCGATCAAGCGAAGCTCGCCGGCGGCAAGTTCTGCGCAGTTCTTCCAGGAGTGGTTCCTACCGTCCGATCAAGCGTCTCCGCCAGTTCTGATCTCAGCCGTCCATCTGAGGTGCTCGTCCGTTGGATCCATCTGAGGATCGAGTCCCAGCCGTCCATCGCCGAAGGGGTATCGCCATTTCTCCACCGTCCGATCATAAGTGAAGTACCTTGCCCGTTGGATCTGAAATAAAATGGTAATTTGCACTTAGGCCCTCCTTTGTTTTGATATTTTAGTTTAGTCCGTAAATATTTTTAGTAGTTCTTTTTATCTTGAAACATTTGCATCTAGGACCTTAGCTTTATATTATTTGCAAAATAGTCCCTTTTTGTGTGAGACACGTGCATCGACACGTCAAGTTGTGGGTTATTTACACTTTTATCCCTGAACTTGCTAGTTGTTAATGTTTATATCTTTTTAAATAAGAATTACATTTATACCATTCTGTGCCTGAAATACGTGCTGCGCGCGTGTTGTAGCGGGATTTTTGCAAAAGGGCCCCGAACTTTTTATATGTGTTAGCTGCTTGGCCCCTGAACTATGTTTTCTTGCACTTAGGTCCTTGCATGCTGTGTGCCTTGTCTTGATTGAATAAAATATCAAATCAAATCCAAATCCAGTGAAATTTGGAAACATAGCTCCTGCCACTGTGTAAAAATTTCTCTAATTTTTTGAGATATTTTTCTTGCTTTTTTCTATTTTAAAAAATCAAAAACCTTCATTTTTCCTACTGTATGGAATAGAAAATCAACTAAAAATATAAAAACTTTTTCCAAAAATTCTAAAAAAATTAGGGAGTGTTTGCTTTGTTGTTTTCCAGCTTCTATCCAATTTTTGGTTTATTTGGACTTATAAAACCCATAAAAATCGAAAACCCCTTAAAATCTTATAAAAATCATTAAAAATTCTAAAAATTCCAAAAATTACAATTCCATATTCTGTAGTTTAGTTTTTGTATTTACTTTTCATAAAAATTACCATCAGATTTTTAGAGGATAATTAGTTATTTTTAATTAGACTATCAAATCTGACTGTACAGTTTGCCATTGTTGTCCCTTTTCTCGATTTTTAGAAAATCAACTAAAAATTACAAAATATCCATAAAATCACCAAAAACACTTAAAACCCTAAAAATACAAAAAATATTTTATTTGAATTTTCTGAGCATTTGGGTGTTCAAATAAATTGTTGAATTTGCTCTTTTATCCATTTTTCTCCATTTTCTTATATAATTAAAAACACAAAAAAATAAAAATACCTAAAATCCACCAAAAATATTTTATTCATTTTTTTTCTTTTTGACTACTTCGTAGGCCGATTCCGGCCAGTCCGTGCTCCTTGTGTTCGACTCTGGTCGCAATATCAGGTTAAATAAATAGCAAAGACCCCTATTCGGCTTTTTCACTGATTACTTGTATCTTGGTGGTCTTGATTTTTCTTGATTGATCGAGCCTTGCTATTCGGGTCCCAACGACTCTGATTTTTCTTACCTTATCCCAATAGCGAGAATTTTCGATCATTAGAATGGCGTCGTTGTCGGGGAGCACGGCTTAGTAGTCTTTTGATTTTTCGTGATTTTTCGCGGCTTTTTGTTCATAGTTGTAGATATTTTTCTCTCTAATATTATTTGCTTATTTTTATAATAATTTGGTCTGACACACTTTTGTTTCTCTTTCTTGCGAGGGTCCGAGGACTGAGACGGCTTTTTCGGAAGCCGAAGCAACCGCGGGATTCGGAGGCGACTCTCTTCTATACGGAGCTGTAGGAGAACGCGAGGAGGAGAACCGAAGTGCGGGAGCTTGCAGAATAGCCGCGGAGATAGCCGTAGTTTAGATTAAATTAGCTTAGATTTACTTTCAGCAAACATTTATTTGTAATAATACAGGAACTCAGAGACTTAGACTGTGGTGATTTATCAGGGTTTGTTTCACTGAGCACCGGTGTGCTCGGGGGACCTCACCACAGTTTTTCATCAGTTTTGTTTTCCCGTCTTTTATTACTGCTTATCTGATTTGCGCGGATTTAGCCTTAGCTTAGGATTTTATTGATTGTGACGTAATTAATTAAGGCCCAATCCCTAATTATTTGCCTGTACCTATAGATCGATAATTGGACTTAATTAATTAAATCACAAGAAAAAGTCGGATTACTTAGGCTCTAGTCCACGTGCCTTGAGGAGTCACATACAGCGCGTGCAGGATCCATTGTGGCGGACACCGAGTGGCTCCCAAGATAGGACTCCAGACTAAGGCTTGAGTACCCGGCTACTGTGCTTACGTGTAGATATTGCTTCGTCTAGGGTCGGATTCTCGTGCATCATATAGGTCGTTTACTTTTAGTGCACGAATCATTTTGCATGTAGACTGCTGGAGTCAGGTACGCATTTCTTACTCTGCATGCATCATTGATTTTTCACGCATAGGATTTTTCGTCTTCTCCCCCCTGTTTTCGGACTTAAATAATCAGGAGAACCGAAAAATTCGTTAGGTGTTGTTTGCATTGAAAAAGACCTAAAAACAAAAACCATAAAATTGGGACTGTTAACAAAACTTGATCTTAAAAGATATTGATCTAATAATTTATCTTGGGAGAGTAATCCCCTCATTGTCTGGTTTGGATGAGCGAGAGAGTGACCCGCATCCTAGGCTAGAGCCATATTCGATTTCTTGACAGACTACCGGCTTTTTAGTCGGGACAGTCTGTTAGGAGTATTGGATCCCTATCATCTCGCTTATCGCTCTGAAGGACTGTTTGATCACCTAATAAAATAGAAAAGATAAAAGATCGATCTCTTACGGTCATCAGCTCGGTGTCAAGTAGGTGAATTGGGGGTATTGCTTGACCGATCTTGTTTGTGTTTTCATATCCCATCCGTCTTCTTCCTCTCCTCTATCTATTCTTCCAGTCACCTATCTCTTCCCCTTCCCACCCGCCTTTTATTCTTCTTCTCTGTCTAACCCTGGATGATGGATCCCCCTCACTTCTTGTCGACTCTTATGGCTTCTCCATCCTCTGACCATCAGTCCAGTCCACCTTCGAGGAAGGTCGGATCTCCGACCATCCTTCCGATCCCTCCCTCCCCTCCCTTTCATTCTTCTGAGCATGTTGCACTACACGTCCGTGGGGATCAGATTGAGCAGATGCGAGACCCGGACGATTTCATTGCTGGATTGAGAGTGCACTCCGTACGCGATCATAGAGAGCAGATGCGAGTATTAGATGCCTCCTATGCCAGGATGATGGATGAGCAGACAATACAGGGAGCTCAGTCAGCTTCTACATTAGGTCCATTCATTCTAGATTTGGAGTTTATTCAGAGATTGTCGATATTTTCAGGAGAGGTGCACGAGGAACCCTATCCTCACATGTCCGAGTTCGAGGAGTTTTGCAGGACACAGATTTATTCAGATATCACGGCAGAGGAGATGATGTTGAAGACCTTCTCATTCACACTTCAGGATAGAGCCATGAGATGACACCGATGGTTGGGAAGGAGATTCGCTACGTGGGGAGACTTACAGTTTGAGTTTCTACAGAGATACTTTCCCCAGCATAGAGCAGAGATGATGCGGTCCTTGATCACAGAGTTTTCAGTAGACCCCCGGGAGCCACTGCATGAGGCATGGCTGAGGTTTCTTGACCTTTTGAGGAGATTTCCTAAGCATGGACTTTCACCGATCGACCTTATCGAGATCTCCATGCGGGGGATGACCGCAGATCAGATAGAACAGGTGATTACCTCATGTGGCAGTTCACACCACAGTTCCGACATTGACTTACTGGATACCATCTCGAGGTTACTTTCACAGAGACCATCTTCACGAGATACCGTAGTCAGGACAACACATGAGGATGTTGCAGTACCAGTAGGGTGTGTCGCACTACATGAGGATACACTTTCTACACACCAGTCCGAGGACATGGATTCTGCAGCACCACAGAGTACAGAGGACATGACTGCTACAGTAGAGGTTCTAACCCAGAGACTACTCGAGTTCCCGTTGGTTTTCCAACTAGAGTTCGAGTCAGCCCCAGAGTTTTCAGTTGACGATTCTTGGATATCGGATCTTCTGATATTCCAGGAGACGAAGGAGCCCCCCCTATTACAGCCATCGATCCAGCCAGTCCAGATTCTAGTATCGGATGATTCATCTTCTTTTTTGCAGAGACACTTCTCAAAATCAGACAGATACCATGACTCAGCCCAACAACTACAGCTCGATATGGGACACCACTTTGAGAGTCCAGACATAGAGAGTCCTGTATTCGAGCCTTTTGTCCTCCACTTTGTTGAGACAAATACACTTGATGAGGACCAGATGACAGCCAGCATTGCCGCAGAGCGAGGGTCAGCCACAGCCACAATGCCAGCCTTCGCGGTGTTGACCAGTACCTTCTCCTGCTTCCAGATTGACCAGATACAGACTTCAGATGATGATGCATCCTGGTGCACAGAGTGGGTGCTTGACGGCAGTGCGTACACCCTGATAGATCCTGATCCTCTATTTCTCACTGATGATCTTGCATTCCTCCCCGATGGTTATCTGCAGGAGAATGCCACACATGATGAGTACTTGGTTTCACTTTCTGAGAGTGTACCCGATCTGGCGGATCACGAAGCCGACTCTTTCGATCATTCTGATTCTGAGTCTTCCCACCTCGAGGACCCTCGTGAGGTTGAGCCAATCCTTGAGATATTCGATGATATGCCTGATTCGTCTCCATTATATGCATCGTATATCAATTTTCTTATAGAGTCTCCTGATCTTCACTTTCCATACCTCTTTGAGACACTGATTGACGTGGAGGATTCCTTGACTGATCCATCCTTCTCCACATTTGATTTCTTCGGCTCTACACTTCCACTCCAGTCTGATCTTGAGCCGACGATTTATTTTGTGCTACCGGATCCCGATCACATCTTCTCATATCTTTAGTTGGTAGCAGACACCCGCCTGATTGCATACCTGGGTGTCCTTCTTTACACTGTTGATTTCGTCGTTGTTCTCATATCGAGACTGCGACAATAGTACGGCATTCGCCTTACAGATGTCGTCCCGAACCTTGATACAGCCTTATCCTAGCCTTTGCACCCAGCTAGGGGCGTAAAATCTAGCGCTTGTTGAGAGGCACCTCAACATTGTACCCTTTTGTATATATGTGTTTCGTCTTGGTTTGATCGTTCTTTCTTCCGTATTTGTTTTCACCCCAGGTCTCGTATAGGATTATCTTTGCTATACTTAGGATATACCTCATCCTAAGTATAGGGGGTGGAAACACCGAGTAGTTCATATCGTTTTGTTTCATTACTCATGTTGTTGCCTATACTTAAGGATTCTTCACCTTAAGTATAGGGGGAGTAATGCTCCTCCATCTTATAGATATTTGTCTTCATTTCTGTTATTTCGTCTCGTTTTCTACCTTTGTTTTGATGCATATACTTAGGGATATTTTACCCTAAGTATAGGGGGGTAGACCATGTACATCCTTCCACTCGGATTTCCCTTCATGTGTAGCTTGCTATACTTAGGATTACTTGATCCTAAGTATAGGGGGAAACACCGAGTCTTCTTTATTCTATTCTTTGATTCAGTCTTTGTATATACTATTCCTTTTCACTTCCCTATACTAAGCACGAGTTATGTCTTCTTTATCGCTCTTGATCACTCTGAGGACATCGTTCGAGCTAAGTATAGGAGGTGTCGTATATATGTCATATATACTTTATCCATAACTCGTACTTTGTGTGAGTGTGTTTAATAAATAAAATGGCTAAAAATCCATAAAAATTTAAAAATTTTCTCTTGTACATAAAATTCTTCTTGTACATACCTATTTATAAAAATTATTTTTGTACAAATGATTGTAAAATCTTTTTGTGTAAATAGTGTGTAAATATTTTCCTATCAAAATTTATGTATATAGTACAAAATTTTTGTAAAATGTTTGTAAAACAAAAAGTTTACAAAAACCGTGTGTAAATTTTTCTATATATTTGGCAAAACTTCACATTCATGCATACATCCATGTTTTCAAACATTTTTCAAAAATTTTGCACATGTGTAAATATTTTGTAAAAAGCATCTTTGTAAAATTCTTGCACAGTTTTTCCAAATCATAGTTGACATTTAAACTGTCCTGGAATTAAATTGACAAATGGAGCTTGGTTAAGACCTTAATCCAACTAATTCTAAGAGGAACCTTATAGGGCTTAGGATTAAGACTTTTCAGGTCCATTGGGACTTAATTCTTTGAGTCCACTAGGCTATGAGCATATGTCATCTTGATGAGCCTAAGTAGAGCACTTAACAACACACGCATGACTCTCAGAGGCAATGGCTTTACTTGCACCAGCACTCTACACATAGCTCTCCACGGATGTGGTGGTGAGGATGCAGTTTCCTTTGGCTTGGGGTAGCATATGAGGGTAGTACTTCTAGGCAGAACCTCTCTTCTTCTTATAGTGAAGGAAGTGCGCCTCAACTTGGTATGGTGGTTATGAAGTCTAAAGACAGAAGCTGTGGGTTGCAATAAAGCTTCAAAAGAGGGATAGTCTACTGGCTCAAGAGGAAAAACCCCTTATGTATATATGTTGCACTATGTAGATATGTTGTACAGATGCACATGAAAAAAAAGTGCAAAAGAAGAAAAACTCCAAAAAAGTGGTGGGTCGGATTGAAAATTTAATAATCCCACGAGTGTATATAGTCAAATAAAGCAAAGCTTATGTTATACATGACCATCTCATGAATCTTGCAACGGGAGACTCAGCTACACTGGTTAGAGCTCCCAAGGATACATGGCTACATTGGTCATGGTTCATTCTCTTCTTCCCCCTCTTCTTGAGCCGATTGCACTTGAACTTAGAAGGGAATACCCACTTCTCAAGGAAAGAGTTGCTAGACCGAGGCATTAGAGTTACTAGGTTGAGGAAGTTGTTTCTTTATTACTTCTGAGGTGGGGAGCTACATATCACTTACACAGTACAAGGAAGATTCATGGTCATTAGAGTTTGTGTATGTAGACTTGTTCTGATCTGGTTGATTGAGGAGTCCTGACCATAGATTAGTGGAACTTAGAGGTTGTTGAGTTTTAAGCTTAAGTCCAAATAAAGTTCCGGCAAATTAATAATCCAAAGGTCTGATGCGCTCCATATTTCAATTTAATGAAGGAAAGTTTAATAATCAACCTTAATTTCCTCTCTTTTTCTTTCTCTTTCTCTTTTTGCACTTCCTTTTCAAATAAGTGTTTGCTAAGGGACTAGCAAAAGTAAAGTATAGGGGAGTGATGAATCCGCATTCATCACTCTTTATTTGCATTTTTATCCCTGAACTTGCTGGTTGTTAATGTTTATATCTTTTTAAATAAGAATTATATTTATACCATTCTGTGCCTGAAACGCGTGTTGCGCGCGTGTTGTAGTGGAATTTTGCAAAGGGCCCCGGACTTTTTATATGTGTTAGCTGCTTGGCTCCTGAACTATGTTTTCTTGCACTTAGGTCCTTGCATGTTGTGTGCCTTGTCTTGATTGAATAAAATATCAAATCAAACCCAAAACCAGTGAAATTTGGACATGTGGCTCCTGCTACCGTTTTCCCTAATTTTTTGGGACATTTTCGTTGTTTTTTGCTATTTTTAAAAAATCAAAAACCTTCATTTTTGTTACTATCTGGAATATAAAATCAACTAAAAATATAAAAAATTTACAAAAATTCTAAAAATTTAGGGAGTGTTTGATTTGTTGTTTTCCAGCTTCTGTCCAATTTTTGACTTATTTGGACTTATAAAACCCATAAAAATTGAAAAACCCTCAAATTTATAAAAATTGTTAAAAATTCTAAAAAAATCCAAAAATTACAATTCCAGTTTCTGTAGTTTAATTTTTATATTTACTTTTCATAAAAATTACCATTAGATTTTTAGAGGCTAATTAGTTATTTTTAATTAGCCTATCAAATCTGACTGTACAGTTTGCCACTATTTTCCCTTTTCTCGAATTTTAGGAAATCAACTAAAAATTACAGAATCTCCATAAAATCACCAAAACACTTAAAAACCTAAAAAACATAAAAATAATTTTATTTGAATTTTCTAGGCATTTTTTAGTGTTTTAATAAATTGTTGAATGTGCTCTTTTATCCATTTTTGTCCATTTTCTTATATAATTAAAAATACAAAAAAATTTAAAATACCTAAAATCCACCAAAAATATTTTTATTCATTTTTTTATCTTTTTAACTACTTTGTAGGCCGATTCTGGCCAGTCCGTGCTCCTTGCGTTCGACCTGGTCGCTATACCAGGTTAAATAAATAGCAAAAACCGCTATTCGGCTTTTTGACTGATTACTCTTATCTTGGTGGTCTTGATTTTTCTTTATTGATCGAGCCTTGCTATTCGGGTCGCAACGGCTCTGATTTTTCTTACCTTATCCCGATAGCGAGAATTTTCGGTCATCAAGAGGTTCATGCTGCTGAGAAGCATGGAATCCATACAAGTATCGTCAATTATCACATACGGACTTGAAGATGAAGAAACCTTTCCTTTATTATTTTTTTGGTTCTTTTTCATATAGTCCTGAAGTACAAGAACTGATGGAAACATGGTTGGAATAGAAGTGGTGGCATCAGTATCACCCACAACATCTGTCTTTGTGGCATCAACACTGCTCTCTGACTTAGCATCTAAGAATCTGGTGGCGTCAGTACCACCATATGCATCTGGAGAAACGATGGCCTCCGTACTATTGGCTGGATCAACATCCTTGGTGGCGTCAGTACCACCGTCATCAACATCATCATTAGCAGCATCAGCACTGCTATCCTCCTCGTATGGCGCTCCTAACTCTTCGTGGTGTTGTCGTTCAGACGAGGCGCCGCTGGCTGGCATCCTAGCGCTCCTAAGTGACACAAAATCAGCATCAAATGTATATGAAGAAATATCACCAAATAAATCACTAGGAACGGTGGTCTCTGTGAACTGTACATGCTCAGATTTTCTCTTGAGGTTATTCGGGTTGGGCTCGGTCTGAGCGGGTATAGTGGCCTTTCCCTTAATGATCTCCCTCATCTCCTGGCAAAACTCATCCATCTCCTCCTTAAAGGATGGTTGCCGGTCTAGGAGTAGGCAGACAAGATCATCAAGGGTTGAGTTCTCATAGGCTGGTCTATGAGAAGCAGATGGGTTGCCTCTCTAAAAGTGAGGTTGATGTTGGAACTAGTAAGGGGGAGGCTGAGAATACTATTGTTGAGGTTGTTGTTGGTGTTGCCTCCACTGCTATCCATGCTGGTAGGGACGAGGACCCGACTGAAAGTGTTGTTGTTGTAGCTGGTGGGAGAACTGGGGCTACTGTTGCTGGCCGAACTGTCCACCATGAGCTGGAGGTTGTTGTTGGGACGAGGTACCTTCGATCAACCACCTAAATCCGGGATGATCTCGGTGGATCCCGGGCTGCTGTCATCCATACCAAATCCTGTTGACTTCCATCAACGGCTCCTACTCGTAGGAGTGAAGGGAGAACTGTCAGTGGCTGATCCTACCGATTCACCATCCTAAGTGTCCTGAGATGGTGGTGGCTGAGGGTACGGGTGTTTCAGCTGCTGGTACGGCTTTGCCTGGATGTGGTGGACCTGGCGAACGGGGCGGAGTGCTATTACGAACTACTGCTACTAGGATAAGTCTGTGACCTGAGATGGGGCTGAGAAGCTGTCTGTGCCTCCTGGATACACATGATCTGGGTCTTCAGGTTACTCAGTGTTTGTGCCAACTGATCTATCTACATCATACCCTAGAACTGTTTCTTCTTGATGATCTCAATGCAGTCCAGCTTCTCGCTGATGATGCCCATGTCAGCGGTCGACGACTCTACCTGTGTTGCGGTTGCTGAAGAAGTGGATGGACCTGCATCAACTACTGCTATTCTCTGATAGGGCACGGCATGGGGTGAGGGTTTCTCCTGAGTGTAGAGCTGGGTCTATGACATCACTGTGTAATTCTCAGCCATCTCATCATAGATGGCCCAGATCTGGTCTTCATCCTTGGTGAAATAGGAGCCCCCCACAAGAAGCATTCATTAGCCCCTGCAGCTTCGGTGTTAGCCCATAAAAGAAGCTCTAGACAGGATTAGGCTTAGACATGTTGTGATGTGGACACTAGTCGATGAGCTCACGGAAACTATCCCACGCCTCATGGAACTGCTCATTGGGGATCATAGAGAAATTGTTGATCAGAGCTCGTGTTGTGTTCGTCCGGCCGAGTGGATAGTACTTGTTCAAGTACTCATCCGGAGCTGCTCCACGAAATGATGTATCTCCCTCCAAATGCTTTCTCCAGTAGGCTGCTCTATCTACTAGGGAGAAAGGAAATGCCATCATCTTGATGGTGTCCTTGTCCACGAATCTGTCATGGACAGTGCCGTAGATTATCTCAATCTCCTGTAGATGAAGATGCGGCTCCTTGGTGTCTAGCCCATGAAACTTGGGCAAAAGTTGAATGGTCTGGGGAGGAAGCATGAAGTCCTCTAGAATTACCGGTAGCTGGATCCAGCGGCGTAAGAGTTGCACCAGGGTTGTGCAAGTGTCTCATCAGTCGTGGCTACTTAGCTAGCTCTAGCTGGTCCTCTGGCTCTTCTGTTTTTCCTCTCGTTACTCCTCCGACTACGGGGATGTCTCCACCGATTGCTCGTCTGCTCTTCTCTATTAACTCGCATCTGTTTGAACTCCTGACAAACCTCTACAATAAATGCTCCCGGATCTTGAATCTGACGATGCATCATCTCTAGGGAGGCTAACAAGGTGTTGTTGATGATGCCCTGGTCTAGAACATATGTGACACTCTGGGGTTGTCCATCGGTGTGTTTGTCACTGTTGGCCATCTCTTGAGTCTCTACAAAGGTAAAAGACCCGAACTCAGGTGCCGTCAAATGAACAAATATCTTGTTGGTCTCTACTCGAGCACCTCAGGACTGTAAAAAGGGTGGTCGAGGGGGAATAGGGTGAAGTCGAACTTGGGTTCAGAGAGCTGGTCTAAGCTCTTCGGGACCTCCATAGATGAGTGAGTCGGAGTGCTTGAGAGCGATGCTACCAGAGGCAGTCTAAGGGACCTCCAACTAGGGATGCAAACGGTCGGATACAGATATAGATATAGGTATTACCATATCCTTATCCGTTTTTTAATACGAATACAGATGCGGATACGTATATTGACGGATATTAAAACTATCTTATCATATCCTTAAAAACGGATACGGATGTAAAATGGATATTGATCGCATATTAATAATGTTAGAAATACTATATAGAACTGACTTAAATATATAAGAATTGGGTGGAAAACACATGATATTAATTTATTAAATGTGTTTGTATCATAAAAATTATACAAATATGGTAAAAGAAGGTAGAGAATTATATTATATATAGTTAAAAATAAATTTATGACTATATTTATATACGAAAACGGATATACGGATACGGATACGGATGTTTACGGATATCAAAACAATATCCATATCTGTATCCATTTTAATACGAATATGGATACGGATGTCAAAATATGTATATAACGGATACGGTGACGGATCGGATACGGATATATCCGTATCTATTTGCATCCCTACCTCCAACCCATCATTGTGATGTGCAAAAAAATGTGGATGGGATCTGGAAAACAAAAAAGATCTGCAGTCAAACTCCCAATTTACCTACACAACATTGAGCTGATGACCTTAAAGATTTGGTCGTTTATCTTGTTAATTTTTATTTAGGTGATAGTTCAGTCTAGCAGGGAGATTAAGCAGGATCTTAGGTATCCGATGCTCTCAAGGGCCCAATCCCAAATCTAGATCTTTCCCAACCAGTACAAGTTGCGGACCGTTTACCTACTAGCCGATCAACTTGCTCTGCTAAGGACGTCGCGACCTGCTTTACCGGATATTGGAGAGATCCTCACTGGAGAACGACTAACCCCAAGACCAGTAGTCTAATGAAAGTCCAAATGTGGCTCTAGCCTAGTGTGCGGGTCACTCTCTCGTGCAAGCAAACCAAACAATGAGGGGATGACTCTCCCAAGACAGATTTTTAACTGGGGTATCTTTTAGGATCAAGTTTGTTTAGCAGTCCCAATATTATATTTTCTCTTTTTATGGTATTTTTCAACAAACAATGCCTAATGAATTTTTCAATCTCCTGGTTATTTTAAGTCCAAAAACAGGGAGAGAAGTCGAAAAAGTCAATGCGTGATCAAACACTATGATGCATGCAAACAAAGTAAGATATGTGTACCTATCGCCAGCACTCTACATGCAGAGTGATCCGCACATAAATTTAAAGATAGAAATTTAAACTAATCTAAATGGTGTAAGAAGAAAATGACCTTAGATGAGCAACTTCTAATGATCATGAAGAATTGTAGCTAGCTAACTAGATCAAGTCGAGAGTCCAATCTTGGGAACCACTCGGTGCCCACTACAATGGGTCGTGCTGGTCATGTAAGTGGTTCCTCACGGTACGTGGACCCGGACCTAATTAATATAAATTTTTATTATAAATTATTAATAAGGTTTAATTACCAATCCATATGTGCAAGCAATATATTAGGGATTGGACCTTAAGTAATTACGTCGCAATCAAAGAAATTCCTAGATCTAGGAGCCAAATTCTTTGAGAATCAAAAAGAATAAAAATGCGAAGAAAACAAAACCGGTGAAAATCGCGACGAGGTCCACCGAGCACATCGGTGCTCGACGAAACAGACCCTGATAAGCCAAGTGTTTAAGAAAGTCTGATAGTCTTGTATTATTACAACACTAATATCAATGTGCGGAAAGAAAACCTAACTACTTTAATATAACTAATGTCTGGATGTCCTCCTTCTCTTCCTTTGGTGCGGTTACTCCAACCGAAAGTCGTAACATCCTTGGGCGGTCCTTGCAGAAAAAGCAAAGCGTAGAGGATGTCAGAAAACAATTATATAAGATAGAGACAAAAATATCTGCAAAAATCTGAAAAGACTACTAGAACGTCCTCCCCGACACCGGTGCCATTCTGACAAGTGGCCAGCCAACTAGGGTTAAGTCTCAAGAATAATCACGGATCGTTGTGACCCCAATCAGCAGGTTGGGTTCAATCAAGAAAATAAGAGAACCACATAAATCAAGCAATCAAGCACATATCGATGTCAGTGGTCTCAACTATTTATTTAACTGGGTATAGCAACCAGGTTCGAACACAAGGAGCACGGAAATGTACGAAGTAGTCACAATCAAAGAAATAAAAGCATATTTTTATTTATTTTTAATTTTATAATTTTTTTAATATTTTCAAGACAAGAAAACAAAACTAGGAATAAAAAACAAGCAAGCATTCACATTTTTATTAAGGGTCAAAAATGCACAAAAATAGGAAACAAAAATATTTTATGATTTTAAATATGCAGAAATTTTTGATGATTTTATGAGATTTTTCCAATTTTTATACAATTTTATAAAAAAAATCAAAGAAGGGCACACAGGGAAAACAATGTACATCCTGGACTAAATGGCAAATTTAAAACACTAAAAGTGGCCTAGAGTCCTAGATGTGATTTTTATAAGGAAGAAATTACAAAAGCTAATAACAGAATTTGAAAGTATATTTTTTATTTTTTTTCAGAATTTTAATTGATTTTTATAAGTTTTTGAGAGTTTTTAAGTTTTTAGGATTTTATAAGAGATAACACAATAAAAATGCTACTGGAATCAAAACACGCAGAAACAAACGCACACTAATTTTTAGTATTTTTAAAATATTTTTTTATTTTTTATGTATTTCATAAAACATATTAAACACTTTTTTAGGATTTTTTATTTTTAGAAAATATTAAACAAAATCAAATTAATTCACAAAAATTACCACAATTACGACATGTCGGCAGGAGCTAATAATAATTTTTATGGAATTTTTGGAGTTGATTTGATAATTATTTATTAAAAACAACAGAGACAGCAAGCAGGGACCTAAATGTAATTATATGAAAGTTTACAGGCCAAATGATAACACATATAAAAAAGCTCAGGGCGAATCTTGCAATTTGTCCAATATATTCACACACTTGCTAAAAATGCACGCACAAGGGTATACTTGCAATTATCAGAAAACCTCTACTCAAAAGATAACATCCACAAGGTTCGGGTATAAGTCATGCAAATAACCCACAAACTCACGTGTACATGCACATGTCTCAAGTTCGGAAGGACTAAAATGCAAATACTGAAAACATAAAGATCCTAACTACAAAATATTCAAACTACAACTTTATTCTATGGACTAACTAGCAAAGCATAAAAGGACGGGATAAAATATGCAATATACCCTAAAGGGGGCACGTGGCGTGCATGGGACGCGTCGTGGGCGTACGACTTTGATCAACAGATGGAGGCAGATCTGGCAGTCCATATGATGTCGGGGATGTGCGGCCTGATGCGTCAGGTGGCGTCAGATCTAACGGCCAAAAAGGCTGCTTCTATCGGTTGTTGGGATGTGATCTGGCAGGTGGCGGTTGATCCGACGGTAGACGAGGTTGCCGGAAGAACAGCTCGTGGGCGAACTTTGATCGGCCACTAGATGCAATCCACTGCTCCGATGAAGCCATCAACAGGTCCTGCTTGATCGTGAGGATGCTCCACATCTGCTGGGCAGCTCCAATGGAGGGAATGATGGTCGGATAGGCGTGGTGGTTCAGCTCCTCCTGGAGCTGCTCCACCTGAGTAGCCGGGAGCCAAATAGGGGTCGTCTGCATGAACCAAGGCCTACAATGGGTACACCGCTCGGAGGTGTAGCTTCGGCGAGGGTTTACTGCAAATGGAGATAAGAGAAATGGAAGGGAATGGAGGTCAATCCCTGGCGAAGGTGATAGGAGGGGATCTTGACCTTAATCTTGACATCAAGGTCTAGTCTAAGTGTGACTAAGGTGAAGTGGTCGTCAAGGGTTCGATCAATAAGGATTGATGCGAACGACGGGGCTCCGACCAGCTGGTCGAAGCGAGTGAATGTGCGGCAGAGCGAAATGGGTAGATGAAATCAAACAACGAAAATATGGGGGATAAAATGGGTCCCTGAAGCCTTATAGAAACTCCTAAGCTTCAGATGGAGGCGGGCGTCGAGGTGATGGCCTCAATCAAGCTACGGAAGGCCGGAAGGTTAGACGTGGCGGAGCACTCCGGCCATATAGCTGAGTTGCATCGTCACTACACCAAACCGAGCTCAAGGGACTCTTCGAGCAGTTGTCACTCAGCTGGAGGTGGCTAGGGGTCGAAGTGGGAGCGAGGAACGAGATGCGGTGTTGGGAGGGCGAAGGAGATGCTTTATAGCTGACTCCACTGGTCTCCAAGGATCGATCGATAGCGCACAACCCTAGGAAGATCCATGCCTTCCTAGGGATCCGTAAGGATCACGGATCCTAGGAGAAGCGACGGGCGAGAAATCGGGGTGAGATGCGACTGAAATCGGTTTGGAAAAGAGGAGAAGTAGGTCCGATGAAACGATTCGGATTGGGTCAGCCCAGGGAGGCGATGTTAACCTAGGTCAACATAGCTTACTTGGACTAATCGCGAGCGGTAGGGGAAAAGGACAAAAGCCACTAGAAGACAAAATATAAGAAAATAAAGGAAATTAAATTAAAAATAGTAAACGAATTTAAATTTAAAAATGAATAACATGAAAATTGTTTATTATTTTTCAAGGAATTTTTCTGTGATTTTTAATTATTTTTATGAAAATTAAATTACTCTATATACAGTATGTAGTATTATATATAGGATAATATACCTATGTATTTTTTACCGTTATTTTTATTTTATTATTTTTACATAAAAACCCCAATTTTATATTTTATTTATTTACAGCATAATTTTATGAGTACAAAACAATTTTTATTTTTTTAGATATATTTATAAATATACAATAAATAAGGGATGTTATATATATACATGTATTTTGTACATGTAAGAAGGGTTTCAATTTTTATTTTTATTTTATTCTTCTGATCTTTAGTTTATTTTCGTTTTATTTTTAGGAATATATACAAGGAGGTAAAAAGAGTATTTTATTTTTATTTTATTAAAAATAATTATTTACATTTAGGTAGTATGTACCACATAGAGTAGACTCTATCTCTCTCTACTTATTTTATTTGGCGATCAGGTCAAGGCTTGACCTTCTCTTGCTGTTCGGGTCCTTCTGTATTTATTCTAAATACCTCCTTCCTCTTTCTTTTACTTTATTCTTTTATTTTTGCACAATATATGCTAATTATGCAATATTAACAGATACATGCATAATGCCAACTTATTGTCTTTACATCTATTTACATGACGATTAGCCAAGATATATAGCTAAAATAAAAGAATAAAGAGTGAGAATCAGGTATTCATCACATGTATTACCTCGATTAGGGTGGACAGCGGGTCTAGCTTCTGGCATTGCACCATATCCATGTGCGGGGGTGGCCATGCTAATGCCTCGTAACCTTTCGCCATACCGTGGATTATTTGGTGTGGTAGGAATGATGCATTGTTTCGTGGGATGGTATTCTATTCTGAGAATGTTCTTGAATTGTGCCTCTTGGAACCATATGTTGCATCATAATATGTTGTAAATCACATCCATACTTATAGTAAGTGTGTGTGCGCGCGTATGTGTAAGCGCGCGTGTGCGCGTGCGCGCGCGTGAGTGTGTGTGTGTTTATTAGTGTTTACGGTTAACAGTTACACACATATTTACACATATAGATAAATACATAACATAATGCGTAAATATTTTCACAAATAAATATTTTGGTAGCAGAATATACTAAAATAATAAATAATAAAGTGGAGTTTATTCTCGATGGGTAAGAAAATTTATCCATCTATAGATTCTAGACTGCCAAAAGTCATCTTCACTAATAATAGCAAGAGCAATTAAATAATGCCACTAAATGTAGGTATATTTGACCTCTCTTATTTTGTAAACATAACATTTCTCTCATATACTAACTTTAAACTATTACGAGTAATTTTTTATTTTAGAAATTATACTAAATCATAAAGGAAATGTCCATAGAAATTCATTTTTATAAAAAAATATTGGTATGAAATATTTTGATTTTGTTCATTCTAATTAGTTTTTTATCCAAATATTTATGTTGCTATTTTTAAAAATAGCATAAATTTAAGTATCTTCATATGTAATATATAAGTGTATTATCTCATTCCATTTGACCTTTCCCGACCAAGGATCTTGCATTAGTCCCGTTGTAAATATTGGAATAACTAAATAACTGCCTTTTTTTAATCATACAGTGACTTTCATGTAATTATCGATAATAACGTATAAAAATGAATGGTTGAGATTATGTCCTTATTAATTTGCTGACGAATCATGTTTACATATAGTATGTATATAATACATAAACATCTGTGTGAAAGTTAAAAGTTATGAAAAAAATTTTGAGAGGGTATATATGTAAAAATAATAATATAGAATGTCATTAGCATTTACGTTAATGCTGTCCCCGTCCCTCAACATCAATTCATTGATAATTCGAAGGTGTTAGTTGATGCATAGATTAATCGATACAGAGATCTTATACAAGTGGCAATCTAATTGTTTATAGGGGTCTATGTGTCCATTGATTGGATCATGCAAGAGTTCTAACTGAACGTTATATTGGAATATTTAATTACGATAAAAAAGAACATGTGGTGGCCTTTAAAATTTAAAGACGCTATAAAAGACGATATTATAGTTTGATTGATTGATGTAAATAATATATATCTCGAAATCTTTTCAATATGACGTGTCCTTCCTGAATTCGACAAAGTTGCTCCTTTTTTGAAAAAAAACACAAGTTTTTTTAATAGAACAATTATGTAGTTTGTATTATAATAGAACAATTATGTAGTTTGTATTATAATATACCATGTTGATGTTTTATATTTACTAAAATTATACAATGTATGGTTTTGTATTCATAATATGCAATTATAATATAAGTTATATACTTATTCTACTAAAGGCACTGACTTTATTTTACAAAATGTGGGTGGTCTTGCTGAACTTAGTTGGTATGGTCTTTCCAATGGGACATGGTCCTTCCATCTCTACTCCTGGTTCCATTTGGTTGCAGGGTTGGGCAGGGTTTGGGTTGGCCCAACCCGGGGTTCCCTTCCTTCCAACCCTCCCAATCCTCCGCACATTTTACTATTCACAGGGATACCTCAACCCAACCCAACCCTGCCCAACCTTACAACCAAACGAATAAGGTGTCGTTCGGGTAGGGGGTACCCCATTCTTTCTCTTTCCAAGTGGGTCTCACATTTTTCCCTTTTTTTAAAATATTAAATAAATTAATTTATTCCATCTATTCCATCAAAAAATAATATATTATACCACCATATCATATAAAAATTATAAACTACTCCAATTCTACTCACTTTTTCAAACTTCAATACAATCACATCACAATAACTACTCACTTTTTAAAATTTCAATACAATCATATCACAATAAACTCACTTCTAACCGACCTCCAATTTAACCCTCTATCCAAACACCAAAACCCAAAAATAGGTTACCTGCAACCAGTTTAACCCATGTGATTTTCGTTACAAAAAGTATCTCTTTCTACAAACTCGATATATTTAAATTTAAAGCATAAACCTATTTCCATTAAATTAGTAACGTATTGTACAATCTTCTCTTATCACCTATTGCTATTTTTAAGGGACGTTTTTTTAGGAAATTTCGATCAAACAAAGAGCATATTTACGTTTACAACTAAATGAAGAAATCACATCAACGAAATAGGAGACAAACAAGCAACAAGATGCATCATTAGTCCTTTTTGAATTGCAAAATCAATCCTTCTAAATACTACATCCATAAATCTAGGAAACATAACATTACTGCTCATGACTTTTTGGACTCTCTTCAAAAGCTAAACAGCTTCTGGTATTAAGAATCCAAAGGTATCAAAATCAAAAAGGAAGAAGGCATGTTGATTGTCAATGCACGCTTTCTCGTGCTTCACCACTTTGCTACAGCAGCTTTAAGGGCAGCATATCCCGTTGTAAAGGTCTCACTCTTCAACCCCGCCAGTGAGAAACTTCTGTCAAATCCACCCAAACATGTTTCCCTCCTATCCATCCAAAAATCAAAATATCAGCAGGTCTAAGTGTGGATCTTCCCTCCTGCGGATCAGTTAAAAAATTCACAGACGTAACATTTTTTGCAGCAACACATGCACGTCTAAGTACATCAAATAAAACGTCTCTAACAAGATCGTGTATGTACTTAAAATCCAGAAGCTCCTTGTAAAGACTTGCATGATCTACAAAAGTGTCTAAGCATGCCTTACGGCAAACTATGCATATCTCATCAGCTGAAAATAAAGGAAAGGCATAAAGGAATCATGAGACGATATATATCTGAAGATACTACGATACTCCACCGGTGAAATGTGCAGACCAAATCCTTCAGTAGGAATATCAAGGAGAAATTCTTGACCATGGTCAGTTTGAAGACATCGAAAAATTACCTTTTGTCTAACCATATAAAATTTCACCTTCATGTCCTCATTTATTTTGCTAAAAAAATACTCAGCAAAATATTTTGAGATAAAAAAAATCTCATTATACTAAGAAAGACTGCATACAAAAACGCATATTCGATTTCCACCAAATCCAAACAGTAATTTAATGTCGTTGTATCAACATTCCTAATGATGGACTTTCTTACGCGTTTTTTTGGAACAAAAAATAGAATGGCGAAAAATGATTTATTAAAAAAACAATGATTCAAGTGTAAAACATGAATCTATTAATTATATTTCCATAAATTCCATTTTGTCGAGATATTATTTATTTCATAAGCGGTTTCGGGATGAGGTTTTAATGAGAACCGTGCATGGAAATTACATGTTGATCTAACGAATAATATTATGGCCTTCTTAATGGATGGATGTCCCATTGAAGGTATATCATATATACATATACGTACAAAGAAGAGGGCTTTTTAGAGGGTGAGAGCAATTAATATAGACCACAGGATTTTAAATCCAATCAACGACCAATAGTAAGTTCCTCTGCACTATCGCAGAGCTAGCTGTAAAAGAAGGTATGACATGAACCGTTCCATCGTTATCGATCAGTTCACATAAAATCAAAGTTTTTTTCAGCTCTTATCTTGATATTTATGACTGGCCTATGCAGTACTGAAGGTTCGTGCTACCAATAGTGTTGTTGTCACAACCATTCTTTCACATAATCCAATGTAGTTTCTCACTCTCTCTCCTCTATTTTTGCATAACTCAATGCCACATCTCTCCTCCTGCTTTGAGTAACTCACATGAACCTGATGTCCAACCCAACTTGACCACGAATCATCCGCCAAGCTTCCGTCGATGCTCGACCTCTGGAAAGGCCCTGTGAAACTCCATCCCTTCATACGGTTGTTCGTGTGATCCCTCCGTCGTGTTCAATCTCCAGAGTCAGAATGGCCCCAAGAAGCGTCTCTTGCTAAATGGCCTCCCAGAGGCTAACGCCCATAGTTCCAAACTACATCCCTCGTCTATCACTAGCGGCACGTCCAGCATGTTTTGGCATGGAGGAGTGTTGAGTCTTCACAAAAGTGACGAACCCCTAGGCGAATCAACCTAGGTGAAGACAACGTTGCAGTCTAAGGTACGCAGACATGGGGCCAGTTTTACAACGATGAGGAGGTCAGAGGTGCTCCGGCTTGGGGGAGCCTCATTGGGGTGAGATTCCTCGAGCTGATCCAAGCAGGGCATGTGAAGCAATGGCATGGATCGGCATCTATCAACGTGAGGGCGAGCTTGCAAGTTCTTTTTATTCTTGGAGGGCTCTACACCTCTATTCGAGTATCGAGTGTTGGACGAGCTTTGGGGGTGATCGTCGATGATGGGGTGAGTAATATGTTGTATGGGAGATGTAAAGTCATCACTAGTCCTTCGCATGATATCCATCAAAAGAAGGAAGAGGAGGGAAAAGGACATATCATACTTATATACCCCACCTCTCATAGTATCACTCATATATATAAATATAGGGAAAAGAAGTATGTTTCTGGGAGCATGTAACTTACAAGCTCCCATCCTTTTTTCTTCTTATTTTTTTGAAATGTAACCTATATGAATTTTGATCAACATATATCTTAATGGTGTCATTCAAACTCTACCTAGTTAGAGACTTCTATCCCCTCCATCAAGACTGTCAATTTTTAACGGTCTCAAAGTTTTTGAGATTGACCTCCTCCGGATGGACATATTAGAAATATTTATTTTACAAAAAAATTAAACATATATTCCACTTATTATTTTAAGTAAATCTCTCATGATTTTATTTAATAAATATATATAATTTTGTGCAAAAAAGATGGGAGTATGCTCTTATATGCTCCAATGGAGCATACTCATTTAACTCGTGTGTGTATAGAGAGAGGAGTGATCCTATGAGAGCAAAAAGTTGTGAGAATCACTCTTGGTTGAATCTAGTGGTCCAGAATCACTCCTCTCATTCTCTCACAATTTTTTGCTCTCACATGATCACTCATCTCTCTCTCTCTATCTATCTATCTCTCTCTCTCTATCTATCTATCTATATATATATATAGATATATATAAGGGTTGGCGAGTATGCACCAAGGTGCTTGTAAATCTACTTACACCAGTGCCACAAACGATCAATTTTTGTTATTTTGAAATGAAACTTTGGTCAATTTAGATCACAATATATCACTATCACATCACACGATCAATTTTTGTTATTTTGAAATGAAACTTTGGTCAATTTAGATCACAATATATCACTATCACATCACTCGAATATCAACTTAATTTAAGATTTTTAACTTCTACATCAAGACAATCAAGTTTTAACTTCCTTCTAATTGATGAAATCAACTCCTTTCAGATGGACTTGTTTTTTTACTAATTAAGGGGAGGAGAGTGGGACTAGAACCATGGTCATTGGAGTGGATTCTACCACAAGACCATTTAAGTGGGTTCTTCAGATGGACATATTAGGAATATTTGTTTATACGAAATTTGAAACTCATAATTCAAATAATATTCTAAGTAAATTCCCCAAAGATTTATTTTCAAAGATAACAAAAAAGTGGCATTTATGGCACTGGTGCATGTAGACTTACATGTGCATCGGTGCATACTCCCCCACCCCATATCTAGGGATTTTATCCAATGAGTCATGTGCCCATTAGAGTTGTGATAAACCCATATTTACAGCAATCAGATTTTAATCCAACGAGCATATTTTTTCTTACCCATTTCCATTTTTGCCGCTAATCATTTAGTCATAACAAACTATCACCGCCTTCTGCTCACGATTTTTGTTTCCTTTTTTGCATTGTAATACATCGTAACAAAATATGTTCGCAATTTCTCAATCAAACTCAGTGCTTCTAATATAGCAGATATGATTGGGTGTTTTTACATTGAGATCAGTAACACTTTTGATATCAGCAGTATTTTGGGTTGAAAACATTAGTAACTCTTTTTATAGTGAATTTAGTAACACTCCTTAATTTATATTACTTAAGTAACATTAATATTATTTATCTACAAATATATCAGTAACATTTTAAAATAATCCAGTAACACTCATCTCCATTACTTCAGTAACAAAACACCATTAACACTTTTTATATTGATTATAGTAACACTTCTTTATGTTTCTTTAGTAACATTTTATACTCTTTCAAGCAACATTTATAATTATCTCAGTAACGTCTTAAATTAATGTAGTAGCACTCCTTTACATTAATTCAGTAAAGTTTAATACTATTATAAGTAATTTTTTGTAACTATACCAATAACATATTAAATTATGTAACACTCTTTTATAGTGCTAACAATTAATATTATTTTAATTAATATTTCTAATTTTATCAGTAAAATCTTAAATTGATTCAGTAACAATTTCATTTAGTAATATACAAATTTGATTTCGTACTTGATTTTATGTCAATCGTAGAATTGTGTCATCATCTTTCCAAAATTAGTTTTTTATTTCTAGTAACACATTTAATTACGATTTTGTAAAATCTTAAATTAATTCAGTAACAATTTCTTTCAGTAATACACAAATTTTGATTCCGTACTCGATTTTATGTCAATCGTGAAATTGTACCATTCTCTTTCCAAAATCATTTTTTTATTTTTTATTAACACGTTTAATTAGGATTTTGTTATATTTCCATAACACATATTGTCTTTATTCTTTTCCAAACTGGATTTTTATTTTTTTTTTACGATTCATCTTATTGGATGGGCAATTGGAAATGGATGGTCGTCATAACTCTAATGGGCACAGGACACATTGGATAATATATATAGGGAACCCTTCCAATAGGACATGGTTCTTCCTGAGTTCAGAAAGGTCGCCCCCATTTTGTAAAATACACCAGCAATTTTGTTAAAATAGGTAATCATTTTATATTAAGTGCACATTGTAATACGGAACTGCACATTATAAAATACAAAGTACACGTTGTATTTTTTACTAAAATAAACATCAAAATTGTACATTTTAATCCAAACTATTTACCTATTTTACAAAAATGTTGTTATTTTTACAAAAAAAAAGTACGAGCTTCTTAAACTCAAGAAGGATCATGTCCTATTTGAAATATATCCACATATATAATCCAAAATATGGAATCGATGTTTCAACATTTATATTGTGGTGTAATATGGTGATCTTTCTAAGATCTATTATGGATACTTCTAAGGTGTATTGTGTTGTAAATTATGTGTGTTTATACAATGCCAATTTGTCTGTATTTCCTCTGTCTCGCTATGTTCAATGTATACAAATGAAAAAAAAAAAAGCGATTAATGAATTGATTCTACAAATGTTTGGAGAACAAACAACGTACATGTGCTTTATTCTCTCTTTTCTATTTATAGCTTTATATTTATTGAAGAGAAATTGCACTGATATATAAGTGTAATTCTCCAATATACATAGTTTTTGGATTATTTGCTAAATATGAAAATCGTCAGAAGCGTATAGATGTAGAGATAATACGAAAGAAAGGGCATGTTTTCAAAGAAGATGATGGCAGTCAAATCCATGTAGGGTATTCGCTAACTCGATTGTTCATTGTCACCAACAAGGATCCTCTGTTATAATACAGCACATATTGTAATGCAAGGATCCATCTGATAGGGATCACATGACCCTCATTGTAGGTCGACCATCCCCGATCTCCTATGAAGGTCGTCTAATCCTCATCGGATAAATCCATGTGTTACAGCATGTGATGTATTATAGCAGTGGATCTGTCCACCCATCGTCACACCCATATAAGTCCGGTTCTAGAAAGTAGTGATGAAAACCCTATCCAATATCTCCCATAAATTAATGAATGTTCATATTTTGTTATCTTACTTTGTTATGCTTGATATATTGCTTTAGGAGTGACTGCACTGGATCTCGGTATGGGCGCTCGTTGTATGTACGTACATAGGTATGTATGTATGTGTGTGTGTGTGTATGTATGTATGTATGTATGTATGTATGTATGTATGTATGTATGTATGTATGTATGTATGTATGTATGTATGTATGTATGTATGTATGTATGTATGTATGTATGTATGTATGCGTGTTTATTTAGGTGTGTTAGTTAATAGGATGTGACATGGTATACCTTGCTTAAAGAGAAAATGATTTATACATCCAAAAATGATCTAAAATTCTGTCCAAACCTAACTTTGCTGCTAAGATGACCATCACCCTCGTGTTCCCTCAATTACAGTCATATATTTTTGACATAGTAGAATAAGCTTTTAGCATGGTGCTACGAATTAATGGCAAGACGAGAGAAGCTTTCAACAGAGTTCTATAAATTTATGACATGATGGGAGAAGCTAGCATGGTGTCATATGGGATTGTATCGTGTAAAAGAAGTTCAATGCGATGATATATGTTTTTAGCAAAGTGTGAGAAAATTTTAGCATGATGTTATAATTTATGACAAAGTGAATGAATCTTTTAGTATGGTTCCATAAACTTATTGAAGGGTAGAGAAGTTTTTAAGATGATGTTATAATTTATGGATGGCAGGAAAAGCTTTTAGCATGATGGTAAAAGCTTTCTTGTTGTTTTTTACCATGATGCTAAAAGCTTTCTCGTGACCTTTAACAAGGTGTTAAAATCTTCTTCATAATTTATATGATGGTTCTAGTAGATGTTCACTAGTGAAGTACTCCACATTGGGTATCTATTTTAATGTGCTTTTAGATTTAAAAATTATACTCCACATTGGGTATCTATTTTAATGTGCTTTTAGATTTAAAAATTATTTACTACCTTTAAACATTGATTAAAGACTAATTACACACTATTAAAGTCCAAACCTATGGAATACTTGATGCATATAGAAGTTGAAGGAGACTAGTAAAGGAAGAATACTTAATCGCGTACTAGCCGTATGACCTAGGGGGATATAAACCCATGGAGATCATATTAAGCAGTAACGAAGGAGAGGAGGCGACGAGTAGGTTATGGTATAGGAGGAGAGAGGCAGCGACAGAGGAGAGAATGAGAGGAGGTTGTCGAGGGTGTGTTTCTAAACTAAGGGTAATGGGGAGGGATGCTTGTGCAGTTCATATGCTCCAAACTGCCCGACCACATCGTGACTACAGTTGTGGTCGCAAACTAGTTGTCATTATTTGTAGCTACATAAGCACGATTACATGTAATGGTAATGTAATAGAAACCAAAAGTAAGCTAAACTGTGACTACATACAGTGGAAGTGTAGAAGCAAGGTAGTTATAATAAACTTTATATAACTATAACCACCACATGTAATGGCAGGAATGTAATTACAAAAATTGATATTTTCTTGTAGTGCTTCATATCTTTTATGTGAGTCGAATAAGTGATATGTGCGCCTATTTTCTTTGGGGTCACCGTACACAAGATTTCCAAGGAATTTTTTTGACGCTTTCAAATAAAGATGAGTCGTGGCCAAAATAAACTTCCCTTATGTTATTTTTTATCCATTCCCATAAACGCAAATTCTTTTAAATATTCACTTTTTTAAAAATCGGCTTACCCATTTCTAGGAATAATTACCTTGCTGAAAATATTCGTTTTTTCCCCATTGGGTGATAACAAAAGAAAATAAACAAAGGCTAAATGGCAAACACAAAACATATTATTATAATTCAATTGAGGGGGGAAAGAAAAGGTGTTTTGTTGCAATTAAGCCCTCGTCCTTTGATAGAGGACATTGATGGTGAGAGGGCTCATCCCTAAAATCAAACTCCATAAAATATAATCAATGGGGTTGCCCTTATGGGATAGTTGTCGTACCCCTAAATTCTGTGATCGAGAATGATCGTCCAGACACGGTAGCGGATGCTCAAGAATGATCGATGAAGTTGACTTCAAGAGAAATCTAGAGATTCGTGGGTATTTCAGGGGTTATTCATGAAACTCTAGAGGCTTAATTGTACGTGATAATGGAAAAGCGTCACACAGGACACTAGTTCGGTAGTACACGAGTGTCATGGAGCTTGTAGCAGTGCGAGCAGCGATTACAGACAGCAGTGCAAGATATGACGGTGAATACACGCAACAGATACGTACACGCATGCTAAGGAAGAATTTACCGCACGAGGGCCGAGTGGCCACGAGTTCCCTTTGTCACAAGATCGAGTGTTCGGTGGTACTCAATGATATATGACAAAACTACATCAGCAAAGTATTGGAGCATGAGTGTGCTGATGATTGGGAAGTTGATGTGGCGTTAACCATGCGGGAAGACGAATGGACAATGAGGTAGTTGAAGAAACGGGAAGATGAAGAGTAGCTGCAGAATGCAAAGGGTTGCTGAAGAACCCGAAGGATCTCTTGTGTATTTATATATCATTATTGCAAATGTAATAATGAGTGACTCTTGAGTTGTCTTGAGTCTTGTATAAAAGAAAGGGTGGTGGCTCATTGAAAACAAACAAGTGTAGAGTGTTATACACCCCACTTCAGAGCGAGTCTCACCTTCTAATAAGAGAAGAGCTTTGTCCCCATTCTTTGTGTGATTGTGTTCTTAAGTGTTTTGAGTGTGTTCTTGAGAGTGTTTTTGAGCAATCCATAGAGTCGTAGTTGTGCTTGTTTTGGAGTGTCAGTACGTGAGCAAGAACGAGTATGAGAAGAGTTGGAATGTGTCTGTGATCGTTCTACTCAGGAAGGATGGTTAGCTACGGGTTAGCTCATGCGGCACAGGTTGAAATCGGTAGCAGGATTTTGATCCTGTAACAGCACCCAACATGGTTTCCCTCGCTCCATTTTCACGTTTTTTTACAAAATATCACCATGTATATTGATACATCCCTTCTATATGTCATTCGAATTTCATCCGAAACAGAGATTCATATACCCTCCATCCAGAACAGGTTGATTGCATCAATGTTTAGACCATTAAAATTACATGTTCTAGATGGAGGCCATAGGAGTCTATTTCTGACGAAATTCGAATGACATATTGGAAGGATATAATATATGTATATATATATATGAATATACATGGTGATATTTTTCAAAAAAATAAAAAATTTACAAAAAAATAAGGGTGGTGGCAGCCATGTTGGGGCAACCTCTTTTTTCCAAACATAAATGGATATTGCATTAATATATGGGATTGATGGGTTTGCCCTCGTATCATTTTCCCGCAAACTTTTTTATTATTTTTCAAAATACTATCATGTATATTCATTTATATATACTTCCAATATCATTCAAATTTTGTCAGAAATGGAGACTGATATGCCTCCGATCTAAACAGGTCGATTACCGTAATGTTTATACCGTTAAAATTATCTATTCTAGATAGAAGGTATAAGAGCAATCGTTTATGATGAAATTCGAATGACATATTTGAGTGATATATAGATGAATATACATAGTGATATTTTACAAAAATATAAAAATTACAGGAAAATTAAGCAAAGACAGCCTCGTTTTTTCCTTAATATATATTACCATATCTACAGCGAGAGAGAAAGATAAAGTTTTGGTGAGAGAGAGAGAGGAGGAAGTGAGGTGGGTTCCACAAAGAACTGCAGATTTCGGTCCTTCGATTTGGAAAAGCTGAAGCAGCAGCAGCAATCCCCCGACACTATAAACCCAATTCGAATATCTCCCCCCTCCCCCACCTCTGTCCTCTTCCTCAGTGGATATATCAGAGTTAGAGAGAGAAAGAGGGAGGAGGTGCTGAGGAAGAAACCTCGGTGTCGTGTTGCGCACGTGTGCTCACCTCCAGAAGAGATTAAGGTAAGTTCCCACTCGCCAATACAGCCCCTCAGGCAAATTGGGTTCCTCCATTTAATGATTTCGGTACCCACCAAAATCCCATTTTGATCACTGCCCATTCGCTGCTCCCCCTCCCTCTGAGGTATGGTTGTGCTCCTCTGCATGTTTTGGTTCGTGGATCTTCGGTTTCTTCTGTGATCTTTGCGCATCTGCTTTGTTTTGTTGGGCATTGATAAGTGGTTGTGGTGGAATTTCGGAATTCGTGGTGTTGGAGAATAGAATGATGTGATCTTTTTTTGTTGGTTCATGCGGTTTTGGTGAATGGATGGGCTTGTGTGTGGATTTTAGGATGCGTGTTCTCATCTTCAGTTTGATTTGCTATGTGTTTGGAATGGGAGGGATGGGATGTGGAGATGGTTTTTGGGAATGGGTTTAGTTTGAAATGGCTCGTTCTTGTCTGGAGTTCCATTTGCAGTGCTACAGTTCTTTATATTAGCTCAAGAAGAATTTGGTTTTGGTTTTGTCTTTATGTTTTGGATTCCTGAATATGTATTATGTTTCAGAGATTTATGCAGGAGTGTTTCTGGATCCTAGTTCTTTACATTTCAGGATTTTATGTGAACCTTTGGCCGATCTGTCTGGTTTGGAGATTCGATATCTTGATGTTCTTCTTATCTTTAAAGGCTGCTTAAATTTGGTCTGGTGTTTTCAACTAAGGATCTTTAGTCGATTGTACAATACAGTTGTCGCAAGAAACAGATAAAGATCAGTGGAAATTGGTTTAGGATACAATGAGTCCTGAATTGGACTATGAGCTGTTTTTCTGTGACCCCCTGATGATGTTTGAGGTTGAGATGGGTAGAATTCTCGTGTGTGGTTTTGGTAGCAGCAACATTAATCATTCGAGATTTTAGTCGAGGAGCCTATTACACTCCTCTGATAATTGTATACGTGATATCGTCTCTCTAGCCTTGATCTCGAATCCTTGATTCTTGGGTCAATATCTCCTAATCTATTCGTTTCATCCAAAACGTGGGAAAGATATGTTCTTGTTTTCTGATTGGATCTGACAGTGATCATTATAATATGTTGATTCTTGTGTCATTTGTAGATGTGTGCTCCTTGATCCAGATTTATGCTGAATTATTAGATTCCACTGGGTCTTGAGAATCTGGTGGGAGAGGAGACACTGAATTCTTCTGAGTGGAGCTATTATTGATCTGTGAGAATCTTATAGAAGCCGGTTGACCTTTATCTTGATTTGTTCACGTCGACCATGTGATGCATCGGTATTAGAGTTGATAGCGGAGATGGGTTTTTTTTCTTCCCCTAGCTTTGCATCGATGCAAATCCAAGTTGAGTGGGACAGTTGCTTTTGTTTATGTACGCTGATGTTCATATCTGTAAGACATAAGATTTTATTTTCAGATTCACGTTAATATTAACGTGAAACCGTCTGTATTCTTATGTCAAATACAGGTTTGGTTGTGGTTAGGAGAGGTCTTATTAGTGAAGTAAGTCTGCAACTTAGTTTCATGAGTTGTACCTTTATCCTTTTTTGGTCAATCTTTAACGATCTTCTATGATCTTGATTCTGATACGGTTGATTGACAAGGAAGATTAAAGAGAAATTCTATTTAGATGTGAAGCAGAGGGCCAAATACCACTGCAAATGCTTATTTGGTTCCATGGTTAAAAGAATATAGATTCTTGTCTGAGTTCTTGTTAAGATACATAATGGAGTTATTCCCTTATTAGCGAAGTAGGGACTTTGTTTCCAGTAAAAGTGGTTGATATGGATCTTGTCTTTGTCAAACCTCATCAGCAACTTTTGAAATCTCTCAGTATATTTTTCATCAGAACCAATTTGGTATTTCTTTATTTTTCATGCCTTTGCTCAATTAATATTAGAAGTCTAGATTGTCTGCATCACCCTCTGTTTAGCTGAACGATGTCTTTTATCTCAGGAGAGTAGCCATCGGTGTTGCGCCATTACAAGAGAGATGGATGATTCTGCCCACAAAAACAGCAGAGGAGAATTGAAAATCTACGAAAGCACGGATGAGCTTGCCACTGATTTGGCTGAGTACATTGCGCGGTTGTCCGAGATTTCTGTCATGGAGAGAGGATGCTTCGCCATTGCGTTATCAGGAGGATCGCTTATTTGCTCACTGAGGTATTTTCTCCATTGATTTAAACAACAGATCTTACCGAGACGTTGGATGAGAACTTGCTGAGCCAAGTGTGTTCTGAAACAGAAAACTCTGCGAAGCACCATACACGAGAACCGTGGATTGGACGAAATGGTACATCTTGTGGGCGGACGAACGTGTAGTGTCCAAGACTCATGCTGATAGCAACTACAAACTGGCCAAAGATGAATTTTTTTCCAAGGTAATGCATCGATTTTAATCGCTTTCCTCGACTTGCGCCATTGGTGTCACGGTGAGTAGGAAGCCATTTTTCAAGGATTTACGACATCTTTTGCTTTTGTCTAGCGAAAGATTGCATGATAGTTTTGCCATTGCAATACTTGACTAAACTTCTTAGCATGCTTACGCTCTACTCAATGAAATTGTTTCAGGTCCCCGTACTCCCGAGCCACATCCACTCCATCAATGACAACCTGTCTGCGGAGGATGCTGCTTCCGACTACCAGTTTGTACTCCGTCAACTGGTTAAAACACGCACGGTGAGTGCCTCTGAGAGCACTGACTGCCCCATGTTCGACCTCATTCTTCTTGACATGGGCCAAGATGGCCACATTGCCTCATTATTCCCGAGCCACCCCGCTCTCGAACAGAATGTGGAATGGGTTACGTATCTGACGGACTCCCCTGAGTCTCCTCCCGAGAGGATTACATTCACATTGCCAGTCATCAACTCGGCATCCAACGTAGCTGTGGTAGTCACTGGTGAGGACAAGGCAGAGGCTGCACGCATGGCCATTGATCCTGGTCTCGAGGAGAACGATGATGTTGCAGCAGCATTGCCTGCAAGGCTGGTTCAGCCGACTAACGGCAAACTTGTCTGGTTTTTGGACAGGGCGGCTGCGTCGAAGCTCGAAGAAGCCTCGAAGTTTTCCGAGTAAACGCCGATGGCTATATGCAGAGGCATACGTAAGTAGAGACGTCATTGTTAATGCATGATTTTGGAGGGTATTGAGCGAGAGGTTGGAGTTGTATCATTCTATACATTCAGAGAGCAAATACTTTTGTGTTGGATCTGAAGTTCTACAACCAATGGATTCAAACTGTGCCTTTTTTGAATACTTTTCTGATTTTCAAAAACAGGGTATTGGTTTTTTTAAAGAATTAGGTGCCTTGATTGTTGAGATTAAGGTGCAGATTAAGCTAATGAAATGATCCATACTGATGAATATTATGAACAGTGTCATCATATAATTATTATATGATAACATGGCACTATTTTTTTATCGTATGTTTTCATTAGTGTGTATTGAGCGCATCATCTACTCATCTCTGTATATTAGAAAATCCACATTATGAAGTCATGAGGATTATGGGAATATCTGATGACAGATCTATCTTTGGTGACCTTCTGTTCATTAAAAAAACACTAGATCCTATGACACCCTTCTTTTGTGAGCTTCTGACACTTAACTATACGGCCCACCATTAAGACAAATCATGTTTAATAATATTAATTAGCCAACTCTTATTCATCCTTATTCTTTAGGGTACACACTAGTCAATATGGGCTTAGCAACGCAGTTCATGCTCTTTTTGCTAAAAATCTAGATTTTTTCTGAAATATTTTTGTCTGTATTCGTGTGCAAGTAGTCGATGAATCAAAGAGATAGCAATCCAAATGTAGGATAGAGAATATCCTCATCGGATCATAGCATAGCAGTGAACTTTGATTCCGTGATGATAAAAGATATTGGTAAGTTTGGATCATTTTTGTTTGTTTAATTAAATATGAAGAATATAACAGGGGTAGCATGAAATAGCGAAATCACAAAAAATATTGAATATTGTTTATGGATTCTTAAACTTGTGTCCTGAGTTTTCGCAGTAACACTTATGCCCTGCCTTGTTGCAATGACACATGTGCCGCCCTAAGTTTTTGAAGCATCAATAATTGTGATCTTCTGTTGGTTTAGCTGCCTATTGAACAAACTGGACTATGGTTCGTCCAAACTAAGATCTACTTAAGATCTGTTCCATTACAATTGTGCCTCTATATTTAGGGATATTCAAAATATTCGAGTCAATGGGTACCCAACATGACCTGATGTTGACCTTGAAACACACAGGTACCTAGTATACTATGATCCATGACCTGTCCAAAAACACTCATTTGGAAAAACGTCTCACTACTAGAGTGGAGCATTGAGCTCAACCCACCCGACCCGATTCGGATATGTCAATTTTTCCAAAGCCATGGACCGGGTCGAGAATCCATTAGTTGTGGTGTATGATCAGGCTCGTCGATAAGATTTCGTTTTTGAATCCTTATCATCGATTGGAATGTATCGGATTTAAATAAGTCAATATAAATCAATTTTGAACTTCAACACTAATTCATAATCGGCAATTTAAACTACCAAGATATAAGTGGTCCATTTGGATTGAATAATGCAAGATGTTATTCTATATCGCATATTGGAAACGGAGTTAAAACACTTTCAGTGATTTAAAATCACAAAAGATCCATTAGTGTGCAATCTTATAAAATAGTTTGATAAGATTAGATATGAAAAATCCATCGATTTGGAATCTGATAGTTTTTTTTTCAATGGTTAAGGGGGAAGGATGGGATTGAAGTTGAACCCTGATCTTTAGAATGGGAGCAAACTGCTGCTACCATTAGACCATAAGATGGGTTCTATGAATCCGGTAGTTAAGTATATAGAAGTATGAATTCGCAATCTTATTACCAAAGTCGCTATAAAAAACCGTGATAAAGGACTATGTTATATTATGATAAGATTTAGGAGTGCACATAGATCAGATAAAAACCATAATCCGATCCAATCCATTGTCATTGGATTGGATCGGGTTGGATTTATAAGTCTAAGAGTTCAGATCCGATTGAAATTTTACAAATCCAATCATTTATGGATTGGATTGGATTATTGTCAAAATTCGATTTGATCCAATCAGTTAATCTGTTAATAAATAAATAATATAAAAATTCATTTGACGCTATTAGAGAATATTATGTATTTAATTTTCTTTGAAATCTATGTGTAAATACCCAAGTACTCACATTTATAGTTTAAATACATTCCTACTCAAACATTACTCCACCGCACTTGTTGCAAACCCCTTTACTCCATCACACAGGTTGGTTTAAAAAATAGTAATACATATATGTCATATCCTTCGGCTCCTTCCAATTTTTCAAACGAAACACCCTTCTTTAAAAAATTAAAACAACCCCCCCCCCTTTTGGGATCTTCCTCGGGGCACGTTCAGTATGGAATAAGGTGGAATAAGGAGGATAGAATAAGATGGAATAGAGTATTGTTTATATTCGGTTGGAGGATAGTAATAAGGTGGAATAAGCTACAATAAGGTAGAATAAGGATTATTCTCCATTCAGTAGGGGAATAATGGAGAGGAATAAGGTTTCAAAGTTGTTAAAATTGTTGATTGTATTTTTTGCTTAAGTTCAATAAGTTAAATTGCATGCTTTTGTAACACCGACGGGCACACGTTATGAAAAGGCAGAATTTCCTTTAGAAAGAATGGAAATCTTGAAGCCATCATACATATCTTTCACTCCATCTCCGGGATGGAGATGAATAAGAAAAAAACCTGCTTTCCATGGTATAAATCTTAGCCCGAAAGAAAGTCATCTTATAAAGAACTCGTTCCATTAAAAAGAATGAAGCTTTCCCATCACCTATATTGGGTTCCCCTCACAAATAAGTACCTTACCTTGCGTTGGCAACCACTAATTGATAAATTTGATTCTAGACTTAGTGGTTGGAATGCTAAACTCTTTTCCCTTCCTGAGCATGTTAATCTCATGAACTCCAGTTTAATGTATGTCGCCTTCCACCTCCCGTTCTCTATAAAAATCCCAAAAAAATCATAAATAGTATTGATAATATTCGACGTGTTTCCATCGGAATGGAAATAAGAAAGTAAAAAGAATATATGGGTGTCTAGGACAAGATTGTTGGATGGGTTCCCCTCCTTGTGGGAATCTAATCCATATATATAGGACACGGGTAGTCCTATTTGGAAAAGGAAGATCAATTATCTTTTAGAATTAGGAGTTATCTTTTCCTAATCTTATTAGAAGTAGGAGTCCAAGTTTTCTTATTTGCTCATCTTCATGGAGTATAAATACGGGGTATGGGGTGCATATCAGGATCATCCCAACACAAGCTCTCCTAGCACAAAAAAGAAATAAGAGAGAGGAAGAAGAAAGAAAGTTCGTGGTTATTGCGGAGTTTGGAGGGAGTAACTTTTGGAGCAGTTCTTCTCCAGCATTCTTCCCTACAGTTTGGCGATGAATTTACCATTGGGTGATATCTCTCATCTCTATTATTCTCCATTGTTTAGTGTTTTGTAGCACCATATTGAAGGCTGGTCTTTTGTAAACCCCTCACGAGAGATTTCTTCGATTATAGTGCTTGATTTTGGGTTGCAATCAACCTCGTAGTTTTCCCCCTTATATTGAGGGTTTTCCACGTTAAAAATTCTCTGTGCGTCTGTGGTTTATATTTTCTGTGGTTGGGATATTTTCTCATAGTTGATATATCGTGCAGGATCCACCTATCGACTTTGATCATTTTCTGCCATTCAATTTATATGGGGAATTTATTCCCAACAAGTGGTATCAGAGTAAGGTTCAATGATAGATTACAAGATAGAGTTTGGTTCGAGCAGGATGATTAGTCTTAATGGAACTAATTACAATTTATGGAAGAACAAGACGAGGGATCTTTTATATGTGAAGGCTATGCACCTTCCGGTGTTCTTCTCCACGCAGAAGCCCGAAACCAAAACATAAGAGGAATGGGAGTTTGAACACGAGCAGGTTTGTGGTTTTATAAGACAGTTTGTTGATGAGAATGTCTACAACCATATCCAAGATGAAAGTCACGTTAGAAGCTTGTGGTTGAAGTTAGAAAATCTTTACGCCTCCAAGACGGGAAGTAACAAAGTGTTTCTTCTCAAGAGGCTAGTGAACTTGAGGTTCAATGAAGGCAGCTCTGTACTAGATTTTCTTAATGAGTTCCAAGAAATTACTAGTCAATTGACGAGCATGGAGATAAATTTTGAAGATGAGATGTTGGAACTGTTACTTCTTGCTACTCTACCAGATTCATGGGAGACTTTAAGAGTCTCACTTACGAATTCTATAGTCAATGATGTTGTTTCTTTGGTGACAGTCAAGTCTGACATTCTCAATGAGGAGATGCGAAGAAAAATCCAAGGAAGCTCTTCACATTTAGTGTTTCTTGTCACAGAGAACAGGGGGAGGAGTCAGACCAAGACTGATACAGGTAGAGATAATGGCAGAAGCAAATACAGATCTAGATATCAGAATATGGAGTGCCACTATTGCAATAAGAAAGGGCACATCAAGAAGTATTGCTTCCAATTCAAGAGAGATAACAAGAAGGGTGGCAACAAGCAAGAGAAAAAGAATGAACAAGTTGTTACAGTTGCACGGCATTAGCTCCTCATTATCTGTGATGAGGAGATGGTAAATGTCACACTGGATGGTACTTCTTGACTTGTTGATAGCAGATCCACTCTACATGTCACATCTCAGAGAGAGTTTCTCTCTTCATATACAGATGGTAATTTTGACACATTGAAGATTGTATGAGAAGCAGATTGTACTTGACAAGATCCACACAGATGACAACTGTGTCGATATGATGATAAAGACTTTGCCACTTGGAAAGTTCAAGAGATGTTGCTCCCTTACAGGTTTGGAGCAATTCCCACATCGTCGGTGAGGGGGAGATTTGTTGTATGGGTTCCTCTCCTTGTGGGAATATAATACATATATATAGAGTACATTGGTAGTCCTATTTGGAAAAGAAAAGATCAATTGTCTTTTAGGATTAGGAGTCATCTTCTCAGGATCATCCCAACACAAACTCTCCTAGCACAAGAAAGAAATAAGAGAGAGGAAGAAGAAAGAGAGTTTGTGGTTATCGTGGAGTTTGGAGGGAGTAACATTTGGAGCAGTTCTTCTCCAGCATTCTTCCCTACAATTTGGCGACAGATTTATCTCTCCTCTCTATTATTCTCCATTATTTGGTGTTTTATAGCACCATATTGAGGGTCAGCCTTTTGTAAGCCACTCGCGGGAGATTTCTTCACTTATAGTGCTTGGTTTTGGATTACGATCAACCCCGTGATTTTTCCCCTCATATTGAGGGTTTTCCACGTTAAAAATGTTTCGTGCACCTATGATTGATATTTTCTGTGGTTGAGATACTTTCGCGTAGTTGATATATCGTGCAGGATCCGTATATCGACTTTGATCATTTTTTTGCCATTCAATTTATACGGGGAATATGTTCTCAACAAAGATATGTCGTCCAAAGGACAAAGATGGCTGGGGAATATTAAACCTTCACAGATTTAATGACGTAATGCCCTCAAAATTTTATTTTCACATTAGACGGTGAAAAAAATCTAACTCATAATCTGATTAAGGCAATGTATTTTCGTAATAAGATATTGTCTTTATCTCTAATCTCAAACCGTAAGGACTCCCTTGATCTGGAAGGTGATAAAAGCTAGTTCCAAAACAATAAGGGAGGCCTCATACGAAAAAATAAATAATGAACTTGATTTTCTTCTTTAGCTTTATCCGATTTTACCACCGCTAAAAGTTTGCTTTCTTGAATTATGGGATTATATGCGAAATAAGAGTGACTCATGGGCTGAGGCTATTACAAAACTCCGAACCCCACACAATTAGCTCACGAACTTGCAGAACAAGGTGCTTTTGAGGCCTTGGGGTGATATTGCATCCCAAAAAAATGTGATTGGGGGCATGTAGTTAACTAAGATAAGGACGAGATAATATTTCCTCAAAAGAAGGGGATGATCAGCCTTTCACAAAATAATTCTATCAAATCTTTTCCAACGGTGGGATCGATTTCTCTTTTCTCTCATGATTTAAAAAAAACTTTTCCATCATAGGGTATCATACTTCATACTTCTTATGGCTAGTCCTATATAAAAAAACGAAACACGTGAGGACCTACACAGAAAGGGGTTTGAGTGGGTTAACATGTGCTATCTTTGTAAAAGGAATGATGAAACTATGAATCACATTCTTTACACATGTTCCTTCACAAAGTCTTCAGTGGGTATGGAACTAAACTGAACAATTTATAGCTCTTTCTATGATACTACACTTGGTGTAAATGATTCATTAAAAAGCCAATTCATGACAAAGTTCACGGCACTTTGGTGGCTCATTTCGAATGAAAGATACCATAGAGCGTTCGAGGGACATGAAACCTCATGCGCGGCTCTTATCTTCGACGCTACAAACTTTCTCGGGTTCCAGATTTCAAATGGATGATGGTCCTCTGTTTTCTTGTTTCGTCCCATTGGTCACCTTGGAGGAGGAGGTCAGTTCATCTACAAAGCCTAATTTAATCGTTTAACCCCTCAAAGACTAGTCGCTCGATCGGATCAAAAAGATGTGATCTTTGATCAATTGGTCTCTATGGATCCATATCCAAAAAGCAGATAGGTTTGTGTAGTTTTGATTCTTTTTGGGTGGTTCTTGGAACTTTTTGAAGTTGAAGCCTTGAGAAATCTCTCCTACTATGATGGGGCTTCTTCTTGTGGAGTAATCTAGTAGCCCAAACAATGCGTTTTGTTGGATTTTTTTAACCTCTTATGGTACTTTCTTTTGATGAATGAAATGCTTAATCTTTTATCAAAAAATTAAATCAGTCTAATTAAAATTGTATTCTTCAGTAACCTTAACTTGCAATTTAAGTATAAGTGAAAGTTTAAGCCCTTGTTAACACAAGGTACCTCCAGATAACTATAAGGGGACGTGAGATCAGCAAACATGACCTAAGTTTGCCAAAATAGTGCTCGCTTATATGAGACCACAGTTGCAGTTCGACGGACCAAAATTTCTTAATCACGTAAATTTGAAATTTCTTTCCTAGGGAATAATATATCCAATCATCGCTAGGAAAGGGAAGTCCATATAGTTAATAGTTATTCTCCTTAGAATAGGATGGATGGAGATTCTCCTCTTGCTCTCATCATTTCATAGATACTCTAGTATTAAGGGAAAAATGGGGGTGTCTCCCGGGGAGCTAATTTGACTCCCATGTCCTCCATTTTCCACTTTTTTAAATTTTTTTGAAAAATAAATCCATGAAAATTCATCACGATATCTCTATATTATATCTATCAAGTTTCGTGAGAAACAGAAACTCTTACCGCCTCCATCTAGACAACCATTTTTTAAAAAATCTGCTGAAGTATTATTTTAAAAAATAAAAAATAGGAAAAATGGGGTGAGTGACTGAGTTAGCTCCCCCAAGGAGCAGCCCCATTTACCAGTTTACCCTTCTTCTTATTATTATTAGTAGTAGTAGTAGTAATAGTAGTAGTAGTAGTAGTAGTAGTAGTAGTAGTAGTAGTAGTAGTAGTAGAAGAAGAAGAAGAAGAAGAAGAAGAAGAAGAAGTGGTGGTGGTGGTGGTGGTGATTGTAGTGGTCGTCGTGGTTATCGTAATCTTGGTCTTGGTCTTGGTCTTGGTCATGGTCGTGGTGGTAGTGGTGGTGGTATTGGTCATGGTGGTGGTGCGAAATAAATTGAGTCATATGTTACTTTATCCCAAAAAGACTATTTAGATTTTGCATGGTCCATAAGGATGAAGAGAACTTCATCGATCGCCCGTGACCTCTACCTCTGAATTACCCAACCTCCCCTTCGGCTCTTGAAAATTGAGTACTCGTTCTTGAAATTTCTCATAATAGTCTGCATTGGAATATTCCATTCTTGTCAGGGAAGAGGGTGTGAGAAAAAGCAGAACTTCTTTTTCAGATGATGATTGCGGACTTGATCTTCTCCTTATATACTTTTGTAATTCCGAACTCAGAAAATACTGGGTCACCGCCTACACAAGCAAATTGTCTTGATCAAACTCCACTCTCCAGAAAGTGGGATAGAGGTCATCTGAGAGAGTTTTGACAAACCAGAGCAGCACTCATTAGCCAATGGTAGTGGTGGTAGTCGTGGCTGTGGTCATGGTCGTGGTATTTGTAGTGGTGGTGGTGGTAGTTGTGATGGTAGTAGTGATGGTGTTCTTTTTGCTTACTTTCTTCTTTCTCTTCTTCTTTCTTCGGTATAGCTTACCTTCTTCTTCTTCTGTTTTTTTCTTTGGTGGCGTTTGTTTCCAACTTCTTGCTAAGAATCGCAATCATAACATAAGTGGGCTCCTTCCTTGTAGAATGATTCCATTGTAAATCACTTTCCCCGTTATTTTCCTTGTAAAAAAGTTAGGAGTGCTTGTTGGGACTGAATGTATCTAATGCAATTGTTGGTTTGGCATCCACAAGCACATTTAGGACAAATGGTATGATGTTAGCTTATTCGAAACAAAGAACTGAGGCCTAACCCAACTTGATCTAAAAAGAGATTTATTTGAAATTGATCTAAAAAGAAAATCAATATAACAACCCAATAACCATAGAGACCAATATTCTAGGGCCTGTTTGGTTGCCATGGTACCTCGGGGTACCCTGGCATACCCCTATCTCCAACCATGCATTCCTGGGTTGGGAATACGTGTATTGACCCTACAATTTTTTTGGTATAATGGCTTTTAACCTTGTTCAAATACACTTATTAACATAAAAAACATATTATAATCATCAAAAAAGTTAATATAACATCTAATCAATGTCACATTACATCACAATTATCATTCCAACTATCCCAACCCTCCAAACAGCTACTATTCACAGGAGGATATCCCAACCCAACCCAGTAATCAAACAGACCGTAACAAATCTTTGCTAAATACATGAAATGTCAACTCTCTCCTCTTGCAACAAATTAGGGGTCAATCTTTTCTCTGAATCTTCATAACAGCATCAGTTTTCTTACTATGCAATGACCAACACTACGTTCCCTGTTCATCCTACTTATATCTCACATGATATACCCTCCTTTATACATGAACAATCAGTTTCACATAATCTCTTCTTACACATGTATCCTTACGATGCATATTGATCCTCATTGTTTAGTCACTAGTGTAGGCACCTTTAGTGTATCTTGTTTCTTCTCTAGCTTACCATCCTTTAAAAAATCAAATCGACGAGTCAGGCCTAGACCAAAGCATATGTAATCATGCCAAGTCTGACTATAGGCCAATCACGATCAGGATCAAGGGTTTAAATATCGATATCGGCATTCCAATCGATCTCATGTCGATATGATATTTCAGTGATACATCATTGATATATCACGATGCCTGAAACCCTAATCAGAATTCGGGGGTTGTGATCCAAACCATGACCCTTCAAACTATATAGGCCTTGGATTAGTCACCTTAACCCAAAGGGAGCCGACTAGTGATCATCCCTACTTGGGCACCCACCATGGGCCATATAATCTCTTTTCAGGCCCAATCTATAGTCCATTTAGTCTTGCAATAGTCACAATTTTGTATTCGGTCCGAGAGATTACTGAATAAAAAGTAAAGCTGATTCAGGAAATAATTTCACATCATTCAATTATTTATGTTTTTATTATTTTAAATATAAAAATAATGTCTGGTACATATACTATACGTATATATATATATATATGATCATCAGTTAACAAGGTAAAAAATTCAATTAAATTTCAATCAAAAATTGTGCATCTTATAAATTTATACATTTTCGAAATGATATAAGGGCATCCATAGAAACAAAATTTAGTGATGAAAAGCAACGTGAAAAATGAGATTGAGAAAATAATTCCCTTAATATTAGTTTTGGTCCTAATTGAGTAGGGCGGCATTCACAAATTAAGTGACTCATACTCGATTAATGTCTTGAGTACTATTTAAACAAGCACTGCAAGAAATTTGCTAAACTACGAGCACAATTGTAGCCGTTTAGTGATTGTATTGTAGTCCCAATGTGGTTGAAATGAGGACATGCGACTACATGTAGTCGAAAGTCATGTACTCATAAACGAGACCGCTAATGGACTTACGTCCGCTAAGTAGTCGCATTGTGGTTGTAGGTTATGAGCATTGTAGTGCCTCATAGTGGCACCCACCTGCTGATATGTGTGTTCTACAGCAGACTATGCGACCTGTATGTGACTACTTGTCGCATAAACTGCAAACTATAAAAAAACAATGGATGAATTACATGTAGCCCACCTTACGACACTTGAATCATCCGTAGACTATATATTATTGTACCAACATGTAAAGATACAACGGACTTACATATTCAATATTCACAAATACCACAAATTAAGGAGCTTGACTCAAATGATTCGACCAAATGATTCAACCATTCGAGCAAATTGAACCATTCAAACACATAAATCATTATAACATCTGCAAAATGATTGAACCAAACATTCATGCACTTTAAAAGATAGTAGAGTACAAATTGAGGAGTTAATATTAAAATCAAACCAATGGTCTATATACAAAACAATGATTTTAAATGAAATCATGTAAAAGATCATAAAAATAAGGTTAACCTAGTTATTTCTCTTCTTCTGCCCCCGCAGCATCTTCTTATCCTTCTACGCTCTTCTCTTCCTTTGCCTCTCCCTCTCTCTTTGTTTCGGCTCAGCATCCCTATCGTAGATAATGACCCTGTGACATATGGCATGTTGCACCACATAGTCATGGACATCTTCCTCATGTTCATGTACATCATCATTATCACTTCTATCGTCATCCTCGACAGTCTTCTTGGTAGACCTACTACATTCAATCATGTAAGAAAATCCATCTAATATAAGTAAATCACATTTTCTAATATAGTATACTCCCGAGTGGTCATTAGTGTCTCCATGTTGTCATGTCTGGTCTGCATGGTGCCCATCATGTTCAGAAGACTATGAAGCTTAGTCATCAATTTGTTCATCTCGGTCAAGTCTACATCTCATGTAGATGTATGTGTATGTTGTGATGGGGTGGTCCATAAACACTTGAAGACCCTATGTTCTGCGATTAGACTCCGATTGGAATCCGGGGCAGAGTCCCCCCAATTCCTGTCTATGGTTCGGGCTCACTTGTCACTATCAATGATATACTGGTAAGCTTACCGTCAAACTGTGGACGCTCTTCGGTGGGAACTGACCCATACTTCTCGTTGAAAAGGGCATTGTAGCAGTTCTGGAATTGTCAAAATTCGAAAGTTAAATATAGAATAATTCTTCATATGAATGAGACATTGAGCATCATAAACAATATGCATAACAGAACTCACCTCCATAGTATGAACTTTAACTATCAACTACTCATTTCCTCCCATGTGGCTCTTCGTTCACCATTTCCTAAGAGTCGGCTCACATTGTGAAGCTACGTACTACAATAAAATTGAAGGTAATTGACAATATCATAATAGTTTATTCTATTTCGAACACGTTATTATATGTGTATCAATTCAATGCCCACAACCCTGAAGCTCTTCGCATTGTTGTTGAATTTAATCTCATGCTTCCCTCTGTTAATCCTTTCCCCCCGTTAAATACCTCCCAAAGTCGTCGGAAACAAAGAGCAATAACGACACCAACTTCTGACAATACCAAGAGGCATTCTACATCAAAATCCTTACCTCTCCAGTGTGCACCATGAAAGATGGAAATGTTTTTCTCTCCCCCGATTTGCATCTTCATCCAGCTTTGATATCGCAATCTTACTCACTCTATTAATGGTGCTTGTTATCCTATTGGCGTCTAGGTGGGTCAAAGCCTCATGAAACATCTCCCTAATGTGGTCGAAGAGGATGTCATATGTGTTGTGCATTTTAGAATTACCAAAATTCAATATGGGGAATACAATAACCATTAATTTTATATGAGTTATGATACTTCCACAAACATTGTTCAAAATCCTCTATTGGTCAGATGGGCTCATGCTAGTCCATCTATAGTCCTCACAATCTTGGAACCTCTTCCAAGTCTTGCACAACTCATTTGCAATATTGTGTTGATCCTTCATGATATACCTTGATCAAAGAATATTTAGCAACAATCATAACTTGTGGAGTTTATTAGACCCATCAAAGGAACTAGGAATACCCAACGGGAAGGAATTCTGGGAATCAATGTGTAACGGGAGCCTTGTCCGTAGTAGAAATGGGACAGTGAGATATATCAGCAGCATCGAGCATCGGTTAATCCTCGCAATGCGAAGACCCTATAGTAGGCAGATGAGCGTCACTCGAGGATGAAAAACTTGGAGTGGGCACCACATATTGCAGAAAGTGTGAGGGTGCATCCATCCCAAGAGCGATGCACCGCTAAACGAACTCACTGGCATGTAGGTCCCAAAACCCTCCAACTGCATATAAGAATGAGATGTAATAAGATATCAAATATTTTATATAACAATAAAATAGATTTCATTAGCTCTAGGGATTGTGCAAAGTGGGAATAAGACAGTTAGATGTCATCTCCTGAACCACCCCATCAGTCAGAGCCACTCCTCCTAGATGAAGAGCCACCATCTCTCGTAATCACCATCATTGTAATGAAAATTGAAACAGATATAGAAAATATTAAGCATTTAAACAAGGAAAATTTAATATGATCAATGCAATGAAAATTGAAAGAGATATAGAAATATTAAGCATTTAAATAAGGAAAATTGAATATGATCAATAAATATGCAGGAAATTAATTGCACGAAAAGATAGAATTTTCAGTTACTAACCATTACTCAGGTAGCATAAAAAAATTGTTGTGAATGTTCTTGTTCAGAAATCAATAGAGCCGTTGAAGGGTGAACCTCTTCTGATGCTCCACTGGTTTTCATAAACATGCGATTCATCCTTCTTAATATCATTAATATGCCATCCCTCCATTTTTTACGCACGTGTGGAACCTATCATGTATGTTCAACATGTGAAGATAGGACAAAGGGTTCAAATCATCTTATATATCTAAATTGAAATACCTCAACTATGTCATGGATTGGGTCTACATCAACTCCTCATTGTGGATAAAATCAGTCACATGAAAACAGGCAGAGGCGGTTCGGTGTAGGTGTGTTTACTCCTATTCAATTGTCTTCGAAGAATCCCATAATAGCTCGGTTGTCCTCACCGTAACATGAACCTGAAACCATCAATGGATAGAAAACCCCTTATCTCCATCTGATGAGTGGAATCTAGACTTGTTTGTATAGAAATTGTCATATTTTCAAACCATGAAATTCAGACACAGAGACAAATAATGCATAAATTTCGACTTCCAATCGGTTGGGTCCAAAGATCTGCCACGTTCTTTAAACCACAATGAAAAGGTCTTTCGAAATTCTTCAACCACCTTCAACAGGATATACTCTCTACATTGTTAAAAACATAAATTTTCTAATAATCATAAAGCAGACTACATTAAGGTTGCACTTACTCGGCATACGGTGATACTTCCTATGTGTTGTCAACTACATATATCTCCGCAGCTTCCTTCTCACAATGACTCATCATGCGAGTCGTTTCCTTCCTAAACGGCTCCCTACATGCTCGAAATAGACAGGCATGTATTTCCTTCATTAATTGCAACTCCATTACGTGAAAGGCGACTATGAATGGTCTCCATGCCATTGGACAAGTATCTCGAACAGAAGTTCGCAACTTCTTCCATAACGTATTGTGCACTTATAGACCCCTCAACCTCTTTCTTGTTCCAAAACTTTTACTTCAAAAAGAACATATACCTTTCAAAAAGATACAAACAACTATACTTAACATAACCTCCCACTTTAGCCTCATAAGACAGATGTGTCATAATATGCTCCATTGAATCAAAAACGATAGAGGAAAAATCTTGTTTAGATTGCACAAAAGAATCGGTTTTCTTCCAAGGTCATCATGTCCATTGATGTAATCTTTGTTGATCAAATGCATCTGAAGAAGTTACAAAGCTACGTAAAGACATCAACGATTGTCTTTGGTAGAAAACCCTTAAAGGTAATCAGTAGCACCTGCTTCATGAAAACATGGCAATCATGGCTCTTCATACTCTTGAAATAATTCTTCTTTTGATACACAAGTTTCAAAATATTCAAAATGTAGCCATCACGGAATTTCGATTTTGATTCCCATGCACAAATATCATTGACTTGTTCCTTGCTCAATGTGTATTTTGCACGTGGTATGTAGAAGGAGCCATCTTCTCTGTCCTCCAAAGATAGTCTGGAAGATAGTCCAAAACATGCACAAATATTCATTAAATCTCTTCAAGCATTTTCAGTATCTTTGGTCTTACCTGTGGTTCTCAATATTGTATGAAATATGTTGTCGAATGCATTCTTCTCCATATGCATAGCATCGGTATTGTGTCTAATTAAGAAAATTCCTCTAGTACGACAACTCCCAAATATGCTCAACTTTGTCCAATTATGATCTGCCCCAAATACCTGGAGGTAATCATCAGCACGTTTCTTCAATTGTAACAATCAAGCATACAATTCTGCTCCTGGCGGTCAAGGGGGTGGTGCGCCAACCTCTACAGTATTCTTCTTGAATGCCAACTTCTGCCTTCTGTAGGGATGATCAATCAGCTATCTATGACAATCAAAGAAACATGGCTTCCTCTCGTTCTCCAATTGAAACGTGGTCGTTCTCTCCATACAAAATGGAAAACTCATTAAACCATGGGTACTCTACCTCGATAGCTAGCATATGATGGAGAATCACTGATAGTCCACAGTGTCCCGATCTGCATCTAAATTTTTTCTATACGAACTGCATTACAAGTTTCTACACCATTTTCTCCGAGATGTTTCAGTTCATCTACTAAAAGATGTAGATAAACACCCAAATATTTACGAGGATGGCTCAGACCAAGGATTAGTAGGGAATGAAATATGTACGGTCACTTATTGCACAACCACGATGGCAGATTATATAGCATCATGATGATGGGCCAACAAGAATAATCATTTCCACATCCATGCGGGTTAAATCTATCTGTCGACAACCCGATCGCCACATTTCTCCTATCGGCAGCGAACCTGGGTGATGAATCCATCAAATCTCGCCAGCATTATGAATCGAAAGGATTCTCAATAGTCACATCATTTAAGTGGTCTACGTGCTATGTCATCTCCTTTGTGGTCTCCCTATAGTAGTAAAGTCTCTATAGATATGAAGCTAAGAAAAAGTCCCGAAGTATTTTCTATGGGAAATGCGCGATTCCATTTATGCATTGTAATGAGTCTCATCACAAATATGGCAATTTTTTGCATCTTTATGTTCTCTATAGTACAGCATGTGGTGATTAGGTCAAGCATCAATCTGAACCTCCTACAACCCTAGTGTACTTATCGTTGCCTTGACCTTATAGAAGCTATACGGTAACTCATTATGCTTGGGAAACATTCACCTTATTATCTTGATCAATGCATCGAAACTATTGTATATTATGTTGTATTGATTCTTCAATGACAAAAACTCAGTAATAACATATAACTGTGAAAAAGTTTGGCAACCCAACCATAATGGTTGCTCCTCCTTACATAGCAAGTCATCAAATTGTTGTCTTTCTGCATCTTTATCATATGAATCAGATGCCTAATTGAAATCCAGTCCAGCAACATCTCTAACCATTTGGGCAAATAAATTCTCCGGACTAGGGCAGGGCTCGATTTTAGAACTCATCCTATTTCTATGTGCATATCATATCATATATATGTTGATGAAACCCTTCTTACACAAGTGTTATGTAGCAACGTGTCTCCGCCTTTTTAATGAAATTGCACCTCTTGAAGGGACAAATAATTTTCTTTTCTATGTCGATAATCCCTAATCTTTGAACGTAAGTAAATCGAAGGAAGACTTCCACATCATGTAGGAATATCTCGCTTACAGGCACATCAAAATCCAAATGATCGTACATCCAAACTCATGCAGGGTCCATTGCTTGACATATACCATACGAAGAATGTGAGTTATATTCATCCACCAATAGCCAAACTCTCCTACATAAGCCACATCCATATCTTACATTATCCAAATTCATCTCTCACATACCCACCCTTGCAATTACATGCATCCATTCACATAAACTTAAAAAGAGATTATGAAAGAATATTTTAATTTATTTTTTATGATTCGCCCATCCTCGGTGATTTTGATGCAAGCTTGATGTCGATATTCCTTTCATCTAAGATTTATTATTTGATAATTTTCAGCAGCATAACCACCTACCTCATTGATTGACCTTTTAAAGTTTAACAACGCATCAAAAATGCATAAATTAAGCTTTAGAAGACTAATCCTGTATATCAAAGAGGAATGCGGTCTATCAAAATTTATCAATGAATAAACCTTACATGCAAGGAATGTCAACATTGTGCCTGCATTGAAAACACCAAAGACTCCCTTAGTTCGGAACCTCCGAACTAAGGAAAGTTATGTAGATCATAATATACACAAAACTTAAATCATGAATATACATGTGTTATATATACATGATTAGATAAGATATGTGTATATTGTGATTACACATATTAACCAATCATTTGACGTATTTGACTGATTACTCTGTGCACCTAACATGTGTCTATTGTGTGTAACCCCTCCTTACCTCCTCTCTACTCTCATATGGAATTTTTTGGATATCACTGTTATTAGCTTTCATTTATAAGATAAATATTGCATTCCCACATAGATTCTCATACATGCCCATATATTTACACATGCATAGAAAGTCACCCACATAGATACTCACATTCATGCTACAGTACCCACATTCATGCTTATACATACCCGAACACGTATACACTCACATTCATGCTTATGTGAATGTCTACATAGATAGTCACAAGATTGATACCCTCGTACTTACATAACTACTCGTATACCTTCATATACTTTTAAACATGCACACATACCTATATGCATCCTTACAAACTCACATGCATACTCATACACCTCATACACTTACACACATGCCCATATACCTCTCACATGCATGTTTACATGTATACACACCTCCCACATGCTTACATGCACACATACCTCATACACTTACATACATGCACACATACCTCCCACATGCATGCTTATATGGCCACACACCTCCCACATGCATGCTTATATGCCCACACACCTCCCACATGCTTACATGCCCACATACCTCATACACTTATATGCATGCCCACATGCCTCCCATGTTCATCCTAGGATACCCATATAAATACTTTATTCATACTAACGTTCCCATATACTTACAAACACAACTACAAACATACTCACATTCAACATAGCTAGCATTCTTCCTAGCATACCCACATACATACCTCTATACACATACAAACATGCCCACATACCTATATACATTGTTACTACCCACATACATAGCCATATACCTCATACACTTACATACAATCCCACATACATAACAAATGCATGCATACATCTCCGTTGTTCAAGATCGGGTAGTTTAAATTTGTTTTCACATTTTTGTTATATTTATTAGGTTATTTAATTATCTTTTGGAATTTTATAAAATCTCGCACTATACGAGCGACGCCGCTCGAATGTAATAATGCCCGAATTAAATTAGTTTTAATATGAGCCAATTCTGTATATTGACCTAACATATTCTATCCCTACCTTTGTACCAGAAAAATAAACATCAAGAGTCACATGGTGTTGTGAGGGGTATTTTCTATCTTGTAAAACTAAAACCCCAACAGTTGTGAAATATATATAACACATGATGGGTGATGAATCTCTATTTCATTACTTTTATTCTTTCATTTTGACCTTTAAACCCAATCAGAATGCATGAATATATCATTAATTTGTTAAAATAAACATTCATTAATTAGTACAAAATAATATATAAAATGATGTACATTTATTGTATTTATTGCCAAGATAAAAGAATAAAGTAAAGAAAAGAAACGGAGCGAAGTGTCAAGGACATTTAAGCGACCCTAGCCCTCGAGACTCGGTCATCATGATGATTTAGTCGACAAGGAATAATGTAGGGGGAGATAGGGCAACTAATTTACAAAAAGCACAGTCAGTTCACTCTACAAAATAGGCCAATAATTACTTTTTGGGACCTATTTTATTCTTTATTATTTATAATCAAATGAAAAAACTTTATACATGAAAATTGTAGATAAAAATGTATAGAAAAATAAAATTTTCATACAAAAATAATATATAGTGTACATTTCATATACAGAATAAAATCCTAAAACCCTAACTTCACAAACCCATATCTTCCAAATGAAAACTCAAAATATATTTAAATCACCTTTGAGTGTATATAACTTTTAATAAATTATTATTGAAGGTGGTTTCATATTTTTTGGAGTGAAGGTTTGAAAGTTAGGTTTTGGACCCCTATTGTATCATATACCGAATAAAATATTCATTTTATTTATTCATTGTTATATTTATAATCTTATATTTCTATATTTTTTAGTTATTATTTATAATAAATGTACATATTAAAACTAAAATAAAACCATAAAAAATCATTAAAATAAAATATGTATACTAAGTACATATATGAATATACAATACATAGGTCTAATTAATAAACATACCCATTTATTTAAGTGTAAATACTATATCAAGGAAATATAATAAAAATATATTTATGTACATAAATAATTCATAAATATATATTATAAAAATAAATAATAAAAATGAAAATACAAAATAAAAATAAAACATGCAAAATATAGATGAAAATACCTATATCTATACTTGTAAAAACCAACCTCTAATAAACACCTCAAAAAAATAAATAAAAAATAGTTTAAAATACTACTGAAAATTAGAAACACTTTTCATTTTATAACCTAAAAAATAATAAAATCAATTATCATTTATTATCCACTTTCCAAGGCATTTTTTGCCTTAATTTCCCGATTGGTCCACGTGGACCAAGCAAGCGCCTCCATTCGTTAACCTAGGTCAATTGTCCAACCTCCCTCTGAGTTCTTTCAGAACTTCACGAGAGTGCCATTTCTCTCAATTCTATGCGCCTCCATTCACACCCATTACCCTTGAGACTTCCACCTTTCTGTAGCCATCTCGTCCTTCATCCATGCCCTTCCTAGAATCCCACCAACTCTCGATCGATCTCACACAAAATTCCCTCGAAACTCGCTCAAAAACCACTTATAAATAAAACCCCCTGACCACCTTTTGCTTTTTGATCCATTTTCCCTGATCCTTTACTCCCTCAATTCGTTCCTAGAAGCTCCTCCAAGGTGACAGCAAGGCAGGGCTGGCATTTGCAGCGAGGAAGGGCCAAGGCGAAGGCGTATCCACTCACCGTTAGAGCTGCTCTAGCAGGTTCTGCTCCTAAGTTCTTTTCTCAGTCGAGCCACAATTCCTTCACATTTTAGGTAATTTATAATCCCTAGGTTCTATTTATGCCTTTAATTTCATAGTTAACTGTCAAAATTAGGGTAATCATCAAATTCATCTTTGACCAGGAGTCTGGGCTCCATGTCGATTTCCCCTGTGATCTGAACATAATCGGCCCACCCGCTCACCTCATTTCGATACCCCACGCTTACTCCACAATCTGCCCACAAAAGCCCTTTCGATTTTGTCCAAATCAAAGGACTTCGAGCTCCTCTTTCGTCGTATCATCGGAGATCCATCTCCCTGCCATTCTGCCCTTGGTGTTGGTCAAATCCTAGGATGAAGAAGACATCCTCGTGCCTCGGAATATTTTGGTGCATGTGTGCAGGTGCCAGGTAGCGAATGAAGCTATCACAATCACCCGGAAGTAGTTCCAGGTGCTTGGACATCGTACGAGCACCTCGAGCTTCCTCGCCTCCCTTGGAGCCTGTCATTGCACGTGAAGGAACGGCAGGAACGAAACACCCCACTTAGCAAGGAGATTGGACCTCTGAATTGCACGAGATCGATGATCGAAGTTAACCCTACCGGGTGTTCTTCGTGTTATTGAAGGAGCTCCAGGCACCGTCCGATTGAAAGCCACCTCCAGATCTAATCTAGACCGCATATTCGAAGCGAAATAGTGTAGTTGCTCAGCCGCATGATTAGACACGTGGCACCTCCTGGATGGTTGGATCCGAAGCGATTAGTGGGTAATTTACTCAACACTCCTCAACACTTTTTGTAATTTCTAAAAGGCCATGTAAATATTATCTGTAGATTAAAAAGCAGTGGATAAATTGCATGTACCCCTGGAACTTTTCAAATATTATAATTGAGTCCCTATTAGAGTCACGTGCGTGCACACGTTTTATGTTGTAAATATTGCATGAACACCCTTGTGAGTTATTGTAATTATCGCTTGATATATAAAGTTTTGAATATTAGTGTTAAAGTTTGGGTTAAATTATACGCTGCCCCTTGCATTTAATTTTAATTACAAAAATAGCCATGTCAATTTAATCATTTATGTGTGTGATTTGTTATTTATTAAAAATATCAACTATACCCCCAAAAATCACAAAAAATAGGATTATGTACATGGATGCATGCTTTTTATCGTTATATAATTGCATTTGTGCTTTATACACTTTTCCTCTTTTATAAAAATCATTTAGATCACAAATATTCTTGGTTTGCATTTTAAAGTACCAAAAAAATTGAAAATTATTTGAAAAATTCCCAAAAAAATTGTTTCTTTAAGTATTTTTAGCCTTCAGACCAAATATCACTAAAAATATAAAAAAGAAAACTCTTAAAAATTAAAAATCCCCAAAATAATGCATAAAAATCTAAAAAAATCACAAATCCCAAAAATATTTATTGGTACTTTATAATTTTATTAATAACTTTGTCTACCTACTAAAATTAATTTGAGGAAATTTGAAATTAATTTTCTATTTTTAATCTTCATTTCAAATTCGATCTATTATTAAATCCTTGAGTTGGGGTATTTGTGACTTTAAAAATACATAAAAATTAGCAAATTTTCTAAAAAAATTACAAAAATAGTAAATAATTACTTAAAACCAAAAGATATTTTATTTCTTGTATTTTAGGCATTTTATTCTTTTTATAATTATATTATCTTACATTATATATAGCTTTATATATTCTATATTCTATATTTAAAAAGAAAAGGAAAATTAAATTTGAAAAAAAAAATAAAAATAAAAAATCAGAAATTAAAAGTATAAATATATATATATATATATGTAAATCTAAAATTTAAAAACCCGCATTCTTAGATTAATATTGTGCATAGCTATATATACATACATAATATATTATTTATTCATAAAAAATTTTAAGTGTTACATCGTGTGTTCCTTATGTTCGACACCATACTCTGCTTGTCACTATACATTCATTTAGTTGTAGGGTTTATAGTAAATTTTAATTCATGCTTGATTTTTATATTGATTGATATATTGTGTAGGTCGATTGTTGTTTTAATCACCTAAGGCCTTGTGAGGAGTCAGTTCAGCGACATCGCTCCCGCCTTGTGTGGAGCGTACGATTCTCTCATCTGTGTTAGGTGGTTAAACAATGGGGGCATCACTTCTCAAAATGTGTTGCACGCATTGTCCATTGTGCAGGTCCACACTTTTGTGAATGAGGTTTTGTGTGATTTCGTGCCTAAACGCATTCTACATGTTGGTCATGTCTAACAAAGACATAATAGACATTCATTTTCTAATTTATTTGTGATCACATCGCAAATAAATTGATGTTAAATGTTGAATTCAAATTAACACTATCAAGCCAATGAGCATTGAAATTATTATGTAAACTAACACACTTACACAAATATACACAAACATGGCCGCACATGCACACACACTTATACTCAAACAATAACACATGCAATAAAATACACGCACATACAAATGCATTTGTAAATCAAATATTACAACAAGTCATCATAAATCATATTTGAAAATGGTATTTAATATGTCATCTTTCTTAGGTATTTCAACATACACCTACAATGCATATAAAAAATCATATAGAAACTGGAATAAAACCATTAATCAATATAAAAATGAAACTACTAGATGATAACAATGAAAGATAAGAAGTATGTCGATAGGTGAGGAGGATAGGCTCGTTGTTCGTTAACGGAAGTGAAGAGATGGCGGAGGACCTCTCCTGAGAAAAGATGGCAGAGGAGATGGGGGTGCAACAGGATATGTGCATGGCGGAGGAGAGGAACATAGGAGGAGGTCAGGGACAGAGGGAGGAGGAGATGGTGTCAGTAGGTGGTGGAGGGACGAGAGGTGTCATTGGTGGTGGAGAGATCGAGTTTAGGGGCTTGGGCTCGAGGGGCGCGAGCTTGGAAATGAGGAAGAGAGGGAAATGAGATTATGTCATGGAATACTTATTAGACAATGCAAGCAAATATGTGACTACAAATACTCGCATTATGCTGTCACTTTATTTTGACCACTGTTGGTCACATGTGAAGTGCGAAAATGCCCACTCTTTTGTCTCATATGTAGAGTTAACGACCACTAGTAGTGATTTTTATGCTCGCATCTACCACTGCGATCACATTTCCACTACTAGTGTTCATACGTGTGAGGTAGTAAAAACCCATATTTCTTATAGTGAATATTTCTTATAGTGAAGGTCAATATGCATAAATTCAAGGGTTTTTAAATAGAAGAAACAATGCATCATAATTTCTAATTAATCATGATCACCGAAATCATTAAAGAAGAAACCATGGTAACAATCGGGATACTGATTAAGTTTGAACAAAACCCTTGGAAAATAAGAAAAATGCATAGAAAATTCAACAACCAACCAATAACCTGAGTGATTAATCCCTTCAAATTTCCAAGGTCAAGATAAATCATTTCATATAATTTAGTTTTTACACGACACATTAATAATCAAAATTCATACTAGCATATAATATTTTTTAAGGATCGAATAGAGACCAAATAATTGGATGTTAGTAAGTCTAAGTGGTAGATAGCTCATATATTAAATATACTCGTTTCTCAAATATCAAATATGGGGGTCACAATAATTTAAAATGGATAGGAATACAATACATACACGCATGCATATGAAACGGATATAGCAATACAAATTATCCAACTGCATCTTTGTTTTCTATGGTTCCATTTCTAAGAAAGAAATGAGAAAATCCGCAAATTTTTTTAGACCAAGCTTATAATTAATTGTAGTTCGTTGGGTTCTCAGTAAATAGATTTAATCCTCCACATAAGAAAGCTGCCATGAAAACTTATTTTGGGATCCATATATCATATGTCACCTGTATAAAAGCCTATATTATCATATTATTGTGTTTACATGAAATATATGACCAAACAAATGGTACCATTGAATCTTTTATAATGTTCGTGACAAGATCGTTGGGGGTGAAGACTGTATCGCTGGAAATTTACATTGGCTTTACAGAGCTGGAAAAGAGCTACTTTACACTATATTATTAACCTCTGTAAGAAATTTTGATACTATAAGTATATTAGAAAGAATAAAATATTGCTAAAAATACAAATTTCCTGTCTAATCAAGGCTTTGTCGCATTCACCTCTTGCGAAATGGAGGGTGTACAACCAAAAAATGTGTTCTTGCCGGAAACATCTATCCCGGGAATGCAGACTCGCAACCAAACAGCTGAACCTGGTGTTCAGAACAATTCAACTGCAATCAACTGCAAATCAATATACCGCAGAGTCGCAGCAGACTTTTCATCCATTGTCCAAATCCTCCATCACGTCGATGTCTTTACGTGCTGTTATTTTTTGGACATAACCTGCATATGGTAACAGACCCATGCATCAGTTAGGAGATCGGGGATGAACCAAAATGAAGCAAGCACAAACGGCACACATATGTTCATACAAAAGACCAGTTTCTCACCTATTATGAAGCCAATCCTACAATTACAGTTATATGATTACATAAATGACAGGATATAATCTCTCCTACCCGTATGGTCATTGACCTGCATGGAAAATACTGGGATGGAACGAGATGATTCTTACTGAAGGGGTGGGATTTCTTATATTTAGACGAGATCCCAAAATCCAAAAGGTATAAAGTACAAGAATGTCCTCAACAGAAATAAAAGACGGAAACAAGAAATACCATAAAAACAAAAACATCGATACACCCCCTCGAGAATATATGTGGGATATTTACACACATAACTCTGAATATTTTCATATTTACGTACATAACCATCGATAATCACAAAATTATACCTGAAATCCCGCGTAATGCTTGACCCTTACATGGCAAAACCATGTGTTAACTTCCATCTCGATTCTCCATTAACTTTGACGGAAAAAGTTAAATGTTGACAATTTTGCCCCTTAAAACATATCATATATACAAATGAAGCCATTGCATGGATCAAACAAAATAACGCTCCCCACCACATTGAATCGGGCTCTCTCTCGCTTGCTTGTTGTAAATCGGAGTTCGGCAGATCGTTTTGATGATCGGAGGTGGGGCTTTAAATAGGAGGATTACACCAATGGTTTGGATCTTTGTTCTTAGATTAGTTAAAAAAGAAGATTTGGTAGCACAGGTTTTGGGAACGAAGGCCTGCAAGATACATGTATAGCAAAAAAAACGAGCAAACAGTATGAAGGGAATTATGTGCATAAAGTTTCTCCTGAAATGACAAGCTGATGAACAGCAAGCATACCATTCAAAGGCGAATGTGCAATAATCCGAATCAAGGTCCTTTTCAAAGAGCAACATAGTCAACACGCAAGTGGGACAAGAATAGGGTGTTGGAATTAACGGTATTGGGATAGTTTGATGCAATTTGATGGTCAATATCAAGTTGTATTGATGTATCTCAATTTCTGGAATTCAATGTTTCAACCCTGTGGGGTGTTGTTTAGTCCCACATCGTGGAGAGAGAAAACTGAGACTTGGTTTATATGTGGGAAGTCCTGAGACTAGTCTGGAAATAGACTAGAGAGGATTTTAGACCACAACACACGCACGCACGTGCGCGCGCGTCGCGCGCGCCGGGCCGGGCGTGGGCGCGGCTGCGGCGTAACGAGCGTGGCAAAGACCGAGTCGATTTTGTAACCGCGTGTTTTGAATTCCAAGCGTTACGCCCCATTATCTTCTCACGAAAACGTAACCGCCCGGACGCCTTTAAGTATCTCTTAAAGGGCGTGGGTGTGGGTTACGAACATCCATCCCCATTCATTCTCAGCGCCCTTCTTTCTCTCGAGGACGCTCTTTTTCCTCTCTCGATCTCGGGTTTCGTCTACGGAGGTGGCTTTCGAGGACGCTCAAGCACGGTGCGCACCGTCAACGAGCGTGGACCGTCGGACCCTGGGAGCGGCACGTCAAGGCCCTGTGCGACGGTAAAGTGGGGGGCGTTGTCTCTCTAAGGGGAGTCCTACAACAGGACGCTTCGGTTGTGATCTCTAACTCTATTTTTCTTTGTCGCGTTGTTTGTCATGATTTTGGTTTCCGGATTTCTCCCTTGCGCGAATATGCATATGTTATATAATCGGATGTTTCTCTTATCACTGTTAACCTGGACTCATACATATGATAATCTGTTCTGTAAATCTGTGGTTGTATGGATTTTTATATGTATGCAATGGACGTTATTCTCAACATTCTTAGAGAGACAGCGTTATAACGTGATAAGAAAAATGTCGGATTTGAGGTTTCGGTCTCGTGTGGATTTCACTGGTATGCCAGAGAAATTCGGGGGTCAGAATTTCAAGCGTTGGCAACAACGCATGAGAATCTGGCTGACCACGATTGGCCTGATTTCGGTTCTGGAAACCGAGTGCCCTAAATTATCTGAACAAAATCCGGATCCTGAGACGGTTAAGATGGCGGATGCGTGGAAAGAACATGACCGTCTGTGTCATGGGTGCATTCTCACTGCACTATCGAACGTTCTGTTCGATGTCTATGGCGCATCAACCAAAACCGCTAAGGATCTGTGGGAGGAACTGGATAAGAAATATAACACGGAGGATCTGGGTATTGAAAAATACTCAGTATCCAAGTTCCTGAAATTTCAGATGATTGAGGGCAAATCGGTTTCGGAACAGGCTCATGAGTTTTTGTTATTACTCCATGGGTTAGCCGAGGCAGAAATGAAACTTCCTGAAAAGTTTCAAGTTATGTCGATCATTGAGAAATTTCCCAAGTCCTGGGAAGATTTTGGGATGTCCTTAAAGCACAGGAAGGGGAAAATTTCTCTGGATGATCTGATGGTCTCGATAGCCATTGAAGAGGAGCATAGGAAACAAAAACCTGTGATGCCTGTAGACGTGAACCCTAAGGTCAATGTCATAACCTCAAAAGGAAACATTGCTAAAGGGAAAAATAAGAAACTGAAAGCCAAGGGAAAAATCCAGAAAAAAACCAAAGAACAAACCTTGCTGGCAGTGTGGACAGGTTGGACATTGGAAGAAGGATTGCCCTTCTCTGAAGACCCAACAGAAGTCTACGGATGTCGTTCCTCAGGCTCTTGTGCTGACTGAGGGAGGCGGGTCCGGTGAGGGGTATGTCTCAGTGAACCCTGAGCTCTACTTTATAAACGAGCCTAATGAGTGGCTTGTTGATACAGGTGCAAATGTTCACATTTGTACTGATAGAACATTCTTTGTGTCTTATCAGGCTTCAGCCGGTAGTACAGTAATGATGGGGAACAGATCTGCAGCCAAGGTGCTTGGGTCCGGACAAGTCGAGCTGAGATTCTCAACTGGACGAGTTTGGACTTTGCGCAGGGTGTTGCACGTTCCTGAGATTAAGAAGAATGTTTTGTCTGGTTCTTTATTAGTTAGAGAGGGTTTTCAATTAGACTTTAAATGTAATAAAGTAGTTTTTCTGAGACATGGTATTTTCTTTGGAAAAGGATATTTGGCTGATCATGATCTTTTATTTAGAATAAGATGTGACATTGATAGTTCAGTTAATAATATTTCTGGTTTTGATTCTTCTACTTATTTTGTTTCAAATATTGAATCTACTGATTTATGGCATGCTAGGCTAGGACATGTAAATTTCAATTCTATGAAAAGAATGATGAAACTTGACATGATTCCTAATCATACTACAGACAAACTCAACAAATGTGAAATGTGTGCTCAAGCTAAGTTGCCTAGAAAGCCTTTTCATTCTGTGAATAGGGAAACTGAGATTCTAGACTTAGTACATTCTGATATTTGTGAGTTTGGTGGTGTGATGACTAGAGATAACAAAAGATATTTTATCACCTTCATAGATGATAGCAGTAGATACTGTTATGTTTATCCGCTTAAAACTAAGGATGAAGCCTTAGAAAAATTTCTTATTTTTAAGAATGAAGCAGAAACACAAGTCGGGAAAGTAATTAAACGTCTAAGGTCAGATAGGGGTGGTGAATACAAATCTAAGATATTTGATGAACAATGCAAACTATTTGGCATAGTTCATGAGGTCACTGCACCATATTCACCACAGTCCAATGGAATAGCAGAACGAAAGAATAGGACCCTAACTGATATGGTCAACGTATTTTTACAAAGTTCTGGGCTACCATCTTACATGTGGGGGGAAGCTTTGAATACGGCCTGCCATATTCTGAATAGAGTTCCCTTAAGGCATAAAGATAAGAGTCCATTTGAACTTTGGAGAAATAGGAAACCAAGCCTAAAATATCTTAAGGTGTGGGGATGCCTGGCTAAGGTCTTAGTCCCAGACACAAGAGAAAGAAGCTTGGACCTAAAACAGTTGACGCGGTCTTCTTGGGGTATCTGGAAAATAGTTATGCCTATCGATTCTTAGTAATTCGGTCTGAGATCGCAGACATAGATTCTAATACTATTGTTGAACTTCGTGATGCTACATTTTTCGAGGATATTTTTCCAATGAAAAAGGGGATTCCTGAAAATCTGACTACTGACGTAGCCTCAACATCTGGTTCTATTCCACAACAAATAGAAAAGATGTCAAATGTGGGGGCTAGCTCTTCTGAACCCAATGAATTTTTGGAGGATGTTGAACCTAGACGAAGTAAGAGACCAAGGATTGCTAAGGATTTAGGTAGCGACTTTGTCTCCTACCAAATCGAGGGTGATCCTCCCACATATAAGGATGCCATGGCTTCTACTGAAGCAAGGCATTGAAAGGAAGCTATTAAATCTGAAATGGATTCAATCATTTCAAATGGCACGTGGGAATTGGTCGATCTACCTCCTGGGTGTTCCACCATAGGAAGCAAATGGGTATTCAGAAGGAAACTTAGACCGGACGGATCCATAGAAAAATATAAGGCAAGACTTGTAGCCAAAGGTTTCAAACAGAAAGAGGGTATTGATTATTTTGATACCTATTCTCCTGTTACTAGAATGACTACGATTCGGATGCTCATTGTGTTGGCCTCCATACATGATCTCACAATTCATCAAATGGATGTGAAGACTGCTTTTTTATATGGCGATCTTGAGGAGGAGATCTATATGGACCAACCTGAGGGATTCATAGCATCTGGTAATGAGAGAAAGGTCTGTAAGCTTGTAAAATCTCTTTATGGATTAAAACAAGCTCCGAAACAGTGGCATGACAAGTTTGATAAGACTATCCAGTCTTATGGCTTTATTGTTCATGAATCCGATAAATGTGTGTACTCTATGATTAAAGATGATATGTTAGTTGTCTTATGCCTATATGTAGATGATATTTTGATATTTGGATCAAACATAAGGATAGTGGAAGAAACCAAGAGGTTCTTGAGTAGTAAGTTTGAGATGAAGGACTTAGGAGTTCCTAATGTGATTTTGGGGCTCAAACTGATTAGATCTACTAATGGGATAGCTGTGTCTCAGTCACATTATACAGAGAAGGTTCTTGAAAAATTTGGCTATCAGAGCTGTAAATCTGTATGCACTCCTTATGATTCATCTAAACCCCTCTGCAAGAACAAAAGTAGAGTACCTGTAGCACAGCTACGATATTCCCAGATTATAGGAAGCTTGATGTATCTTGCGAACTGTACTCGACCTGATATTTCATTCACGGTCGCAAAGTTAAGTAGATATACGAGCTGTCCTGACCGTACTCATTGGGAGGCCTTGGATCGAGTGTTGAAGTACCTTAAGGGTACTACACTTCTTGGATTGCATTATGGTAAATATCCTCCTGTCTTAGAAGGATATAGTGATGCAAGTTGGATAGGTCAAATGGAGGACTCCGGGAGTAACGGTGTGACTGGGTATGTATTTACCCTTGGAGGCAGTGCAGTCTCCTGGAGGTCTGTGAAACAGACCATTTTGGCTCGGTCTACTTTTGAGGCAGAGCTGTGTGCTTTGGACACAACAGGTATTGAGGCTGAATGGCTTAGGGAGCTTCTCTCTGAGATGCCCATGGTGGGTAAGCCGATACCGGCAATTTCTTTACATTGTGATAGCATGACTACTATTGCAAAGGTAAAGAGTTCAAAGTACAATCAGAAAACAAGAAGACATATCCAAGTTAGACTTAAGTCTATTAGGGATTTGGTGTCTTCTGGAGTGATTGTTGTGGAATTTGTTGGTACCAAAGATAACACGGCAGATCCACTTACAAAGGGACTTGATAGATCTTTAGTCCAAAAATCCAGACTTGGGATGGGGCTGAAACCCACTGAGAGTTTACCCGCGGTAGCAACCCAACCTAAATGAGTGGAGATCCCACAAAATAGGTTCAATGGGAAAACAAGCTGTAAGGGGAACTGGTTGGCACTCATTATGCAATACTTTGCATGTGGGTCCTATCCCTGAAAAGTCGAGTGCCTGAAAGCTGCAGGAAAAGGTTGAGCATTATGCTCTTAATGGATTCAAGCTTTTATAAGCAGGATGTGAGCAGTGCATCCTTGGAGAATGCCACCTATATGAGTATTTCTGTGGGCCGCAGATAAAGGATGAGGGTTTATCCTTTAATATACTCATGAAACAGGGAAGGGTGCAAGGCCATTAAGAGCACCAAAACCAGAAGATTGTCACCATAGACTTCACTCCGTTGTTACCTCTCGATACCATTACATCAAAGGATTAAAGTTCAAGACATAGTTCACTTTATTCCTGTGATGGTGAAAGGGGATAACTCAGGTAAAGGTTCAAACCGGAAGGTACCTTTACTGAAAGCAGAGTGTGGAAACCCGAGATTCTTGGCTCTTCGTGTTTCAACAGTGAATTTGTGGGGGATTGTTGGAATTAACGGTATTGGGATAGTTTGATGCAATTTGATGGTCAATATCAAGTTGTATTGATGTATCTCAATTCCTGGAATTCAATGTTTCAACCCTGTGGGGTGCTGTTTAGTCCCACATCGTGGAGAGAGAAAACTGAGACTTGGTTTATATGTGGGAAGTCCTGAGACTAGTCTGGAAACAGACTAGAGAGGATTTTAGACCACAACACACACACGCACGCGCGCGCGCGTCGCGCGCGCGCCGGGCCGGGCACGGGCTCGGGCGTGGGCGCGGCGCGGCGCGGCGCGGCGCGGCGCGGCTGCGGCGTGGCGTGGCGTGGCAAAGACCGAGTCGGTTTTGTAACCGCGTGTTTTGAATTCCAAGCGTTACGCCCCATTATCTTCTCACGAAAACGTAACCGCCCGGACGCCTTTAAGTATCTCTTAAAGGGCGTGGGTGTGGGTTACGAACATCCATCCCCATTCATTCTCAGCGCCCTTCTTTCTCTCGAGGACGCTCTTTTTCCTCTCTCGATCTCGGGTTTCGTCTACGGAGGTGGCTTTCGAGGACGCTCAAGCACGGTGCGCACCGTCAACGAGCGTGGACCGTCGGACCCTGGGAGCGGCACGTCAAGGCCCTGTGCGCCGGTAAAGTGGGGGGCGCTGTCTCTCTAAGGGGAGTCCTACAACAGGACGCTTCGGTTGTGATCTCTAACTCTATTTTTCTTTGTCGCATTGTTTGTCATGATTTTGGTTTCCGGATTTCTCCCTTGCGCGAATATGCATATGTTATTTAATCGGATGTTTCTCTTATCACTGTTAACATGGACTCATACATATGATAATCTGTTCTGTAAATCTGTGGTTGTATGGATTTTTATATGTATGCAATGGACGTTATTCTCAACATAGGGATCGAGCAAAAATCAAGACTGCTCCGTTTTAAGAAGTGGTGTGGGTGATTGGATGATCAACTCTGTCAATGAGAAGACTAGCCTGTGCTCTAAGGGGGGGTAACTAGACTATGTTCATTCAAAGATAAAAACAACTATAATGAAATATGAAGTCCAGCAAGAAAAGTAAGACTTTGATCAAACCCCTCAGTGGGAGAATATCTCCAAATTTATAAAGCATTCAAGAATATGACAATTTACAAAGTCACTGTAACTCTTAAAAGAATGCAGTATATCTTTCCATATTATAAAAGTGTGCTTGAAAGACTTGAATAGTCGCATATTCCACATAATACTAAAAACGAAATTAGATTAAAAAAAGTTAGGACTCTCAAAAGGTGAATAACAGCCCATCAGATTTTTCTCACAAACTAAGAAAAAACTGAAATATGTGAACGGCTGTTGTCACTGAAACAGTGTTCAGTTACCTTGTCACATGTATTATGTATAGCATCCATTTTTCAAAAAAAAAAATCAAAGCCACCTGAGAAGGCGAAGGATCAAGATGCTGCTTCTAGCACTTCACAGAGGATGCCTTTTTACATTTCATATTACTGTCTAAATAGCATTTCAAAAAGAAACTGTGTATTTGCCCAATCGTAAGGTGAAAGAAGCACTACAAATCTTAAGATGCACGATAATCATAAAAAATGGAAATTAAATAACAAACGTAATGTATAGAATAATAACATACCAATTCCCATGCAGGGCACGCATTTGCAGATAGTCTCCTTACCCTTTTTGTTGAAATAGCTAACAAAGCCCGTCCCCTGGCAACTTCTACACTTTCCTGTCCATTCATACACAACTTCCTTGCAATCCTTAATTCAATATCAACCAAATCAAAATGGATAAGCAAAAAGAAGATAAAATTGGCATATTTAGAACCGTCTGAGCACAAGCAGACTTCTAGGAGTTTGACCACAAAAAGAAATGTTTCCATGAAGATATAATTTTAAGTATTTGGTCTTTGTGAACCAACTTGAATGAATAAGTGAAACAAGGAGTTATGTTGATATTGGTGGCTGAGAATGGACAGCATTGCTTCATAGAGAACTCTGGGCCTTTTTGGATAAAGAAACCGGCCAACAACTATGATGCAGTAAAATAAGAATAGAAAATTGACAAAACATCTTTATACTCTAGCACCTCATCAATTCATTAAGATGGCATGTACACTATGTGCTAGCTCAGCTTGGATATAATAAGCTCTGATCAACTTGACCGTACTTTTCTCACGACATCAGCAATTTGATCTCCTTTAAAATAATAGATATACGGTGCGAATCTTTCCGTACAAGATTGCATTCCTGCCAAGGGATATAGGGTGTCAATATGGATGTAGCGTCAATACATCATGACATTTCAATCCACGCACCCTAAGAGGAAGGGATTCATCCACTCCTAGGGTTTGGTTCTCAAACCTATAGTGGCAAAAGCTTCAAGGTGGGAAGGCAGTATATGTCATGATCAACCACGCGTTGAGATATGTGAGGTTGTTCCTACAGCTAACATGTGGCGAACTACGCTGTCCCAGGTTGATATGTGATGAGCACAGTTGGCAGCCCACAACCAATCGTGCATGGGTGATGCACGCAGCTGCATGTGGATGGGCATGATGGCGTTGGTAGCGGAGTAATGATGACATTGATGAGTCATTGATCGATTGAAGCAGAGAGAAGGTGGTTGAAGGTGGTTGTAGAGCAGCTGAGGCAATAAGAATGTAGCAATTATGATCACGGAAAACCTAGTCGGCGATGGGGATGGTTAGCAAGGAGCCCTTTGCAAATAGACTCACAAGGTCATGTGGGTCAGAGCCTATGTGAGAACAGTGGAGCTGTGATTATGGCGAGGTAAGATCAGTGTGAGATTGTACATGTGGTGAGCCCAAGAGATGTGTCCTTAATGGATGGTGCATCCTTCTCGACATAACCTTATTACAAGTCGTCGTATTCTTAATATCTGTTTATGTAAATTGACACTCAATATTAACATTACATAGTAATATTAAAAACAGAATTCAGATGAGCCACGAGCTAAGTTGCGTCAAGTAATGTATGTCATAAGATAGTATGTCATTTAACTACCAGAAAGCTTAGTTCCATTCCATAAACTATTCAAGAAGACCTTTGGGGATGAATCACCAATACTATATAACCGCAGTATCAAGGAGTGTCAACAAGATCTACATGTTCCTTCAGATTGCATTGTCGAAATTTCCTCCTTTTTGACCTATCCACAAAGGGTATTGCAATGCATCTACATGAATCTTAAAAACTTGGTGAAAATCAAAAAATAGAGAACCAATGAGCATAAATATATAATCGATTAACATATTCACATATAATGAAAGATGATACAAGTAATGAGGACCTTTGTGCCGATACTAAGGTAATTTGGGCGGCCAAAATCCCTACGGGGTTAAGGTGTTCCTTTGGTGCCTAAGGAGAAACCGCCTGCGCGACAAGGTAAGGAGGGGGAGGATGTTGGGGGTGGAAGATATGACATGTGATAGATGCCATGAGTGTCTGGAGGACGCGGAGCACATTTTCTTCGGATGCAGGTCTTCAGCACAGGTTTGGGATTCGTCGGGGCTGACTTGGGTGCAGGCTTCCGGCTCGGAGAGTTTTTGGAGATCTATTCGAGCGGTGGGACTCGGGTCCTCTGAAGATGTTTCGAGGCCTTTTGCCATGTTGTAGGCAATTTGGCTGGGCAGGAATGATTGCATATTCAAGGGTCAGCGGTTCTATTATGAGAATGTGCTCGCACACTGTAATGCTTTGTACAACTTCTGGATATCCAACTGATGTATCTTCTTGCTATTAATGAAAGTTTTGGTGTGGTGACTCCCGCCTTGGGAGGGCTCCCCCGTGTTTTTTATTCAAAAAAAATGAAAGATGATACAATTAACCCATGAAAGTATAGCCTTTTGAAGAGTGCTAAAAATATCCAAGCAATGTTCAGAAAGACGGTATGTGATATTCAGTCGAAGGGGTCACTGCATAAAGAGTATGCAGTATGCGGGAGAGTATGCGAGGAGTATGTGATTTTATGTGGTTTGGTATTTTTTATTATTAAAAATGTAAATAATTTTTTATTATTATGTTAATATCATCTAAAACTTATATTTTTTGATTATAATAATAAAAAAAAGGTACAGGGAACAAAACTATTGAGATAAAAAGTAATAGAGTCAAATGAGCAAAAACATCAATTGAAAGAGCGTTAAGTCGGGCGTCCGAGTTTAGGTTAAGGTTTTAAAAAAATGTTTATTCGAAAACCGATCGCATAAACAGCTGCATATATAATATACTCGGCCGAGTATGCGGCCTGACCCGCCTAGATGTTGATTTGATCATACTCAGAGCGCCAAGGCTTCCGAGTACGAGTATGCGGCCGAGTATGCGATATACTAGGCCAATTTCCTGAACATTGACTCCAAGTATGAGAAAGAAAAGAAACAATACTCAAGGAAGAATTCCATCTAACATAGCGAGATAATATAGTAGTTGAAGCATTTTTAAAAAAAATATAGTAGTAAGACGGCCCCGAGGAAGGGAGAAAGAATCAGTGAAATGCCATTTCTAGTATTGACAATTGCAGTAAAGGTAATTACAAGGGTATCCATGGGATATAAGCTTTTTTTGAAGAATGGGATATAAGTGTTAGGATAGGGTCTTGACTCTATAGTGTTAAGGTGAACGTCATTTTATAGTAGTAAGGTGTTGCCTTCCTATTGTCAATCCCAAACCCTACTAAAGTAGGAGGATTTCAATAGAGAACCAACAACCAATTTTAAATTGTAGCAATACTTTTAACATGGATTATTGCATACGACCAAAACATATTGAAGTATACCTACCTAATGGTGTTACAGCATGCTCAAATACAGTGAAAAGTTGGCAACGCCTACTACATTGTCATCCAGATGTAGTGCAAAGTTTGAAAGGATTCTAGCATGAGAGGTGCATGTGAGGAAAGAAGCTAACCCCCCTAATTCAACGACTAGATGTAGCTCAAATAATGTACGGATTTCCACATACTGGTGGATGGTTGAGGGATGTAAGCAAGCTAGTCCATCATAATAAGTTGCAAATAGATACTTGGAATATTGGTACTCTCCTCGGCAAGCTAATTATGATGTTGGATACATTGCTAGGAAGAACATAAATATTTTACGCTTGCAAGATACAAAATGGAGAGGGGAAAAGGGTAAAGAGATTGAAAGAATTGATTTTGATTGTCGTATTTAAGAAAGGGAAAGATGGAAAAGGAGTTGGTATTATTGAGCATAAAGAATCAAATGAGAATGTGGTCGAAGACGCATAAAGATCGAATTATGATTATTTAGGTGATTCAAGAGAAGACGCTAAATGTTTTGTGCATGCGTGCCTCAAGTAGGAAAAGTTGAAAGAATAAAAATTAGTTTTGAAAGGAATCATGCTTGTTTTCAAGGAATCGCATAAAAAGAAATGATTTGTTTGATGGAGTTTGGATGGACGTATATGAAAAGATGCTCTGGAATCTAAATTATAAATGATGACCACGATTTTGGTGATAGAAATAAAGAAAGAAAAGATTTTCTTGATTTTGTAGTATCACATGACCTTATTGTTGCAAACAATGTAGCAAAAGAATGTATTCAATACTATGTCAGAAGGGTCATTGAATAAAGAATAAACGATATATGGGTGACTAATCAAAAATATTTTGTTAGAACTTTTAATTATTTTAAATGTAAAATTTATATATATTACATATAATATTATATTAGCCGACTCTACTTGAAGTGGGAAAAGACTTTGTTGTTGTTGTACAATAATATAACATATTTATACATGCATGGTCATTAATTAACTAGATAAAAGTGCAATTGCATTATACTAAAATTAAACACATCTAACTTTTACTTTATATTAAAGAAAAGTATGAATATATTGTTTTCTCATTAGTCAATCAACTAGTCAGTCAGAGTTATTCTATGCAATCACCTCATAGAATAGCATGGTTGGAGCAACTAATCGGTCTAGACATGTAACCATTGCAACACCAGTTGCAAATACCTTATCTAAGAGAAGTGATAAATAATACTATTTTTTCCGTCGAAAAACAATACTTTTAACGAACAAGGAGATGAGGAGAGCTATTGCTGCTCATTTCAAGAACGCTTCGTCAACAACTATTCCCCGGAGGTGGAAGTGGCTGGGCCGGGGTACTCGTGCTGAGGCGGGGTCATCCTGTAGTGATCTCATTCGTGATGTAACCTTGAAGGAGCTTAAAGATGCTGTTTGGGACCTTAATGCTGACGATGCGCCTAGCCCCGATGGTTTTCCGGTGACGTTTTACAAAGACTTTTGGGACCTCGTGGGTCAGGAGGTGTTGGAGGTGGTCTTGGAGTTCTGTCAGGGGAACATAGGTTTCGATCGTGTCAACCGCGCGCTTATCATTTTGTTGCCCAAGTCTTCAGCGCCGACTTCCATCGGTGATTTTCGCCCTGTTGCGGTATCAAACACCCTTTATCTTATAACTGCGAAGGTCCTTGCTGCCAGGTTGAACATCGTTCTTGGGAGCGTTATCTCCCCGGTGCAATTGGCCTTCGTTCCCGGGAGGCAGATCTCTGACTGCATCACTCTGGCATCTAAAATCATCGCTGACTGGCAGAGGAGGGATAGAAGTGGAGTCCTTTGGAAGGTGGATTTTGCGAAGGCTTACGATAGCCTGGATTGGAGATTTTTGTGGTCGGTGCTGAGGAGGAAAGGGTTCTCGGAGAAGTGGATATCTTGGATGCGGCATTGTGTCACCACGGCCTCTTTTTCGGTCATGGTGAATGGTCGACCGGAGGGAGGTTTGATTCAGCCACGCAGGGGGGTGCGTCAGGGGTGCCCCATGGCGTCCATGCTCTTCATCCTTGCGGCCGATGTTCTGTCCGATATTGCGACTCGTGTTGTCAACCGTGGCCTCTCTTGCGGCTACTCGAGGGAGGGTGTGATGGTTCCGATCCTTCAATAATTTTCTTACTATTAATTTCACAACTTACATAATCTCCTCCCGAACCAAAAATGAATCTTTCGATTCATTTGGCTCTCACGCTCAACGCTGACGATACCCTTTTCTTCATTGAAGGGGGTGTGGAGGAGGCTAGAGGCATGGCCGTGGCTTTGGAGATCTTTGCCGAGTTGTCTAGGATGTTTAAGAACGACAGCAAGTCCATGTTCATCCCTTTCAGCCGTGCGGTGCATGAGGCTGACAGGTTATTGGTGGTGTTGGGGTCAGGCCGCTCTAACTTGCCGATGGACTATTTGGGAATGCCCTTGACCCTGGGCAGAACGAGGATGAGGGATTGGTTGAGGGTGGTGGAGAAGGTGGAGGCGAAGTTGGCTGGTTGGAAGGCCGTTGTCCTTTCGAGAGGTGGTCGATTGGTCCTGCTGAAGGCTGTCCTCTCGTCCATTCCCATCTATTTTCTTTCCAACCGTCAGATGTCTAAGGGGATTCGGGCTCGGCTGGAGAAGCGGATGTGCGCTTTTTTGTGGGGGAAGCATACGGGTGGGGGCAGAGGGGTCCACCTTGTGGGATGGGAGGATATCACGCACAGAAAGGATCAGGGGGGTCTGGGGGTGAAGTCGCTCGAGCAGATGAATGAGGCGCTTTTGCTTAAGTGGGCTAGCAAGGATTGGGGGCCGAGGGAGGATCTCGTTTGCGATGTGGTTCGAAGGATCTATGATGTGAGGGGGGCGCCGCCTTCGCAGCCCGATCGGATTGCTACCCCCACCCCTTTTTGGCGGGGCATCGTAAAGGTTTTTTTAAGAACATTACGCATTTTAGGCCGGTTCTTGGTGGGGAGGGCTCCTTCTCTTTTTGGGTGGATGATTGGACGGGGGGGCCTCTGCTCGCACTTCCCTCGTATGTATGCTCTGGCGGAGGAGAAACATTGCTCGGTTGCGACGTGTTGGGTGGATGGAAACTGGTGTCCAACTTTCTCCGCTAATTTCTTCGACCAGAGATTAGAGGATTTCTTGGCCCTGCTTAACGCCGTGAGGGAGGTGGGGCGTCCTTGTGGGGGGCGGGATCACTGGTGTTGGCGGGAGGGCTCGTTCTCGATCAGGAGGGCTTATGGGGCCATCTCCAGGCCGCAGCCGTCACAATCGGGATTGCTGACCAGGGATTGTGCCGTCATTTGGGCTCTCAAGCTTCTTGAGAGAATTGGGTTCTTCCTTTGGCTGCTCAGGAGACAGAGGCTGATGACGAGAGACCGGTGTGCCAGGCTTCTGGGCGGCGTGTCTAGCAGGTGCATGATGTGCAATGACGCGATTGAATCCGTGGAGCACCTCTTTTTTTCATACCCCATGGTCAATCAAATTTGGCAAGAGGCTGACGTGGCGTGGTGCTGCAATGGCGACCTTCAGACTTTCTGGAGTGCGATCCAGGCAAATAAGGATAGGCTAAGGAGGGAGCTGATCTATCCGATGGCCATTCTGTGGGCGGTTTGGCAGGGAAGGAATGACTTGTTGTTCTCGGGCCAAAGATTCTATAAGGAACGTGGGGTTGTTTGCCAAACGCATGGTGGAGGATTGGGTGATGTAATGGATCTATGGTGCCGGCGTGTGTTTTGCTTTTCCCCCCTTGTATTTATTTTTGCTTTTTGAATAAATAACCATGGGACGAGCACCATCGAGTGCTTCCCCCTAGTTTTTGGATTTCAAAAAAAAACAATTACTTTTAAGAATATTTCGTCAAAGATGCAAATTGACTTATTTTCTTGGATAAGTAATCGAGTGTACTATAAGCATTACAAGTCATTCCAAGTGAAAGTGTAACTATGCAACTTAGGCTTAGTTTTGGAGTGTAGATAAGGAAACTACAAAAGAAACAAACAATATATGGGGACATGGAAACTAGATGGTAGATTCTTAACAAAGAAAAAAACTTAAAGGAGTTGTTACAATTAGCTAAATGGGACTTTTTTAAGGAAGCTAAATGGGATTTTGTTGTAAAGACTGATGAAACACATTAAATAAGTAACCATATTGGAAACAATACAAAAAAGATTTATATATGCCCAATGAAGGTACAGCGATGCAGAAGAAAGCTGATTGGTGAAGAGAAGTATAAGAAAATTAAAATAAAAAAGAGAGGAGTTTCAAAGTTTTCTCCTTGAATAGAAAACAAGAAAACTAGGCAGGATATTAGAAGGTACAGAAAGGTGCTAAGAAGGCACTTGGTAAAGTGAAAACAAATGCTTGGAGGCATTGCATGTGAAACTTAACTTCAAAACAGCTATACAAGATTAATTCCAAGCTATGGTTATATAGTGAGAAATCAAAAATCCTACGTGAGTTAGGCACATCAAGAATGGGGAAGAAAGAATGGTAGAGGAAGAATTATTTTTGTAGGATTTTTATTGAGAATAATGCTATTGAATAAATTTTAGGAGATCACAAATTTTATATCCCACCTGAATTATGCTCATTGTTAATGAATCTAAACAAGTTACGAGAGGGATGCTTTTAAAAAAATGAAGTCCGGAAAGGTAGTGGGATCAGATAACGTCTCATGGATATTTTGAAGATGCTATAGGGAGAAAAACTACTTAGCAGACAGAGTTATTCAAAATTATTTGAGAAAGCAAGAAGATACTAAATGAATATGCCACGTGATACATTTATTCATGAACATAGGCGAAGCCTTCTCCCACCATTAAATAGGGTCGGCTACATGGGTTCTTGCTCAAATCCATGTTGAAAGATCCGACTTGTTTTAAGCTGGTTGTCGGCTACCTAAAGCAACCCTCACAAGAAGGGATTTGAACCCTAGTCTTTTGGGTGGTAGGCGCACTGTACTACCACCAAACTATTGGAGTGGGTACATTCATGAACATGGAAAATATATAAAATCATGTAAACCTATAGGTATTAAATTATAAGTCATACCATACAAGATGCTTTCTGGGAGAAGATATGTGAAAAAATGAGAAAAGTTCACATCGTATTAGAAAACCAGTTTGGTTCCATGCATGATAGGTCTACAAGTGAAGCTATACACCTTCTCGGTTATTTGATGAAAGTTTTCGGAGGACCTTCATATGGTCCTTATTAATTCGGAGAAGGCTTATGATATTGTGCCTATATATATAATATGGAGAACTCCAGAGAAAGAGAGGTTCCTATTTTATATATCGACATGATGAGTGTCTGACCAAGTAGCAGCTTTTATGAGAACTCCAACTGGATTGACATATTATTCTTTATATCAGTATCAGTGTACACCAAGCATCAACCATAAATACTTAACTTCTTATCGACTTTAAATAAATTAATAAAGTGCATACAAGGAGAGGGCCTTGGTGCGTTTTCTATGCATATGATTTTGTTTTAACGGGCAAGACAAGAGATGTAATCAACACGAAGCTTGAGATTTCGAGGCAAGCTTAAGAGTGTGAGGATTCTATACAGATGGCAATCACTAAATTAATGTAGGGTGATGCAGTGGCAAAGAGCTTCCTGTGTTATTTATGATAAGAATATACATTTGAAGCTTAAAGAAATATACTATAAAGTTGCAGTTAGACCTGCAATATTTTATAGTACAAGGATCTTGGCATGTTCCAAAACAATTGATAGGAGTGATGGAGGACTCTTGTCGATGTCGCGCGCGTTTGAGGTGGGAGATCCAAGGGGGGCTGCGACTTGCGAGGGTGGAGGAGGGTCACCACCAAGGAGGGGGAGAGGCGCACGAGGGACACCACAATGAAGAGTGAGAGGGTAGGCGAGGATTGGTCGATCGTTTCCCATCAGAAACAGGGACACTGACATTTCATGTGCGGGTTGTTCGGGCATCGTGCTACGGTCTGTAGGGCCCCGACACGACGCTTCGCATGTGGACAAGGACACCGGAGGTCGAACTGCCCAAGACAAACTCCGGGGACAAAAAGCTGGACGATGACCGACAGCTATGTGGCTCGCTCCTTTACGTCTGTGGTGCGAGGTAGCGGGCATGGCCAAGGCATGGACAAGGAGCAAATTCTCATTGGATCCTCATCATCGGATGGTCTTGAAGCCGCTCTTGTATCAGAGGGGTTGCGGAAAGCTCTGGGGATTGCTTTCACAGGGGATGTTGTGGCCTTGGGGGACGGTCTTTTCTACACTAGAGGGATCTCAAGGTAGGAGTTATGGCGGCTCTCATGATACACGGACGATGTGAATCTCTACACAACAAGCAGTAGGTGGTCCATATTACCGGAGTACCATTCCTTTCAAGGACGATTGAAGGCTTGCGTTCCGCTCTGAGGAATATTATGGTAGTGAAGAAGATTCACGTTGATAGAGTGGTCAAGGAGTCGGGCCCTTTAACGACATTGGTTGTGTTGGAAACCTCCAGTTCCATTCCCAAGGAGTCGAGTTGCAACTTGGAGGTGGGTCGATCCTCATTGAGATTGTTGGTGCAGGTACTACCCGCATTATCGCCACCCATGACCTTCGAAGCTACCGCAAGCTTATCTTCCGCTGTGTCGGAGACCCCCACCCCACCCCAATTGGAATCCCCTCGTCCAGTAACGGATAAGAAGTTCTCGGAAAAATTGGCGGAGATTGCGAAAGACCCTATCTTGGAAAGTGTTCAATCGGGGGAGAAGAATTCGGATGGCATGCCTCACGCGATGATTGTGGTGGATAACTTGGAAGGGCTCAAGTGCTCCGAGTCGTTCGCTCTACCTTTCTCGCCACCTCCATCAGAGATTTCTTGCTTTGGGAACCGACTACTTATGGAGACGATCATATATTTATTGGAAGGCATCCTTATTCGGTCGGGTCGAAGGTTGACCCAAGTAGCCGCCTTAGAGAGAGATCATGCGGACTTTGACCCGTTAGAGCCTTGCCCGTTAGGGCTCTTCAGCAAGTCAGGCTCGGATACAGCTTTGGAGAAGGATCCATATTCAGAGGAGGAATCCGACCGGCTCTAGATCAAAGTGCAGTATGTTCGGGGGACTAGCTTGCACCCTCCACCTAACGACAGATGGAGGTGGCTAATATCGCAGCCCTAGACAAGATGAAGCCCCGATCAAAGGGTCCATGTAGAGGTATTGTCATTTCAGGATGTCCACTCCAAGATGGGCGCGTCTTGATCCTTATCCCTTCCTGGAAGGCATCTCTTGAGCATGGTGTGCTTGGCCTGGAGACAACCATGGATTTGTCTACTGCTATGAACCTTCATTTCCCCTTTTGCCTCACAAGCCTCCTCTAGCTCTTCAGCTGGAGAAACGCTACATGGAAGGAAGCTGAAAAGATACAGAGATAGAAAGTGTATAAAGAAGAAGAGGCTAGGTAGTTTGGATCTTTCACCAATTAAATCTCTGATGCAGCAACATCGAGAGTAGTCAGATTGACGTGGCCTCAGTAGTGTCTAAATGAAGGTCCTAACATGGAACATGAGGAGTCTGGATGACCCAAAAAAAAGATGCTCGATTGGAGCATCGTTGATAGAATGGAACTATGATGTGGTTCTTTTATAGGAGTCAAAGCTTGCTTCCTGCTCTAACTTCCTTTGGAAAATGATGGGGACCGGCTCATTATCGAAATACAAAGCGTTAGATATTGATGGCATGGTGGGAGGGATGATCATTGCTTGGAAAGACTCCGTGTTTGGTTATATTTCTAAAGTGGAGGAGAGACATGTGCTTATTGTTCTTCTGGAGAAAATGTTGGTGGGTTTGCGGATTGCCTTCTCGTGTGTGTGTGTATGGGTCTTGTGTTAATGCTATTAGATCAGAGTATGGGTTGATCTCCGCAATGCCAGGATCGCATTTTCAGGAGCGGCATGACTGGTGGGAGGTAAATTTAACATTTTATTACTTTCTTCTGATCGACCTTGACTATGAGGGGGTCGGGATCCTGGGTTGGTCGACTTTACGGACATTGTGAATGAGATGGATCTTGAAGTGTTCGATGCCACAGACACGAGTTACACCTGTAGGAATTCTAGCTCCTGGTCTAGATCAGATCTTTTTCAGGTATCTATGGAATGCCTTGAGGCTTTTTCCCTTTCATCCACTTTGTCGAGGTACAAGGTCTGATCACACATCGTTGATTTGGGAGTATGGGGAAGCTTCTCCAACTAGTTGATTCTTCATATTCAAGCATGCTTGGGTGTAGGAGGAGAATTTCAGAGACCTGATCTCAAACTAATGGACGTCCACTGTGTTTTCGAAGTCCGCAGCATCACGTCGCTTAAAATTCGATCTCCTTATATGTGTGGTTTTGTTCTTACAAGAAGGAGATTAGAGAGGCTAGACGGGCATGTCGTTTGGAGGCGGAGGCAGAGGTTGGTAGATTGGATAAGCTGGAAGAGACCAGAGAGTTGCTAGCGCAAGAGCTCGCGGCCAGGGCTATGGCTCAGAGAGTGATCTTGGTTGAAGACTAGATGCAGGTAGCGGAGTGGAGGCAGAGATCCTGACATTCTTGGATCAAAGAAGGGTATGCAAACACAGCTTACTTCCATAGAATTACATGTGGGAGACGATGTCAAAATCTATTAACCTCGGTCTTGTTGAATGGAAGAAGGGTGAAGGGAGATCGGGAGTTGGGAGTCACAATTGCAGATCATTTTCATGATTTCTCGAGAAGGAGAGGAGATAGGCACTGATGGTGAACTAGGCAGGAAGCCTCTTGGCTTTCAGAGCAACATGTGAATCACTTGGTCCAAGATATTACAATGGAGGAGGTGAAGGTGGCAGTTTGGAGCCTGAATGTTGATGGGGCTCCAAGGTCTGATGGATGGGTTCCCCATTTTCTTTTTCTGAGAATTCTGGATGGTGGTTGGTAACGATATAGTGGACGTGGTGAAAGAGTTTACTAGGGAGAATGCGGAATTTGAGAGACTTGACAAGGCTCTCATTGTTTTGGTTCACAAGAAGGAGACATAGAGAGTGGAAGATCTTAGATTGATTGCAATGTCGAATACTATCTATCTGATGGTGTTCAAGGTCTTGGCAATTAGATTGAACAGGGTGTTGGATCACAACATCTCACCGCTTCAATCAGCTTTTGTCCCAGGAAGACCGATTATGGATAGCTTAGCTATAGCAACAGAGATTTTAGCAGACCAGAAGAGAAAGAAGATAAAAAGGGGTGATGTGGAAGATGGATTTTTCTAAAGCCTATGATATTGTTGACTGGTGCTTTCTCTGAATGGTGATGTATCATCAAGGGTTTATGGATACCTGGATATCTTGGATGAAGCGATATATCAAGACAGACTCTTTCTCAGTGAAAGTCAATGGGCGTCCTGAGGGGGGTTTCTTTCAAACACAACGAGGCATTCGGCAAGGGTGTCCCCTTACTATTATGCTTTTTGTTATTGCAATTGGCGTCCTAGATTGTATAGTTCAGCAAGTGGTGCAAAATAATCTTTCAGCGGGATACTCCATTGAAGATATCTCTATCCCGATGCTACAATATGCAGATGATACAACATTCTTTATTGAGGGGGGAAACGATGAGTTGAAAAGAATTGGCGTAATAATAGAAATTTTTGGAAAACTATCTAACAGCTTGCTAAACCTTCCGAAGTCGGTGGCGATCCCCTTTGGTCATTCTTTGCATGATACGCAGAACTGCTACGACGAGCTTGGTACAGAGATGGACTCCCTGTCAATCAGTTACCTTGGTATTCCATTGACCTCTGGAAAGCTAAGGACTTCTAACTGGTTTCTGTAATTGAGAAGATAGAGAAGAAACTCTCTGGTTGAAAGGCCGCTATCCTATAGTGTGGTGGGCGCTTGGTGCTTGTTCAAACCGTACTCTCTATTATTCTTGTGTTCTTTACGCCATCTCCCCCACTACCTGTTGGTATCAGGCGCGTACTGGATGTGATTATGGGAGGATTCCTTTGGGGCAAAACAGGACAATATGGTTTTGGGATTCACCTTGTTGATTGGGAGAGTGTCGTGTTGCCAAAGGCAGAGAGCGGCCTCGAGATTTCTCGTCTAGAGCCTATGAACGAGGCACTTCTCCTTAAATGGGTGAGCAGGACTTGGGGTAGAATTGACTTTGAGGACCTCTGTTGTTGTCTCATTCACTACGTTTACAGCATCGAGTGCAGGGTGATTTGTCGTGGCACCCAGTGTTCCACCTTTCGGCCTTCTGGAAAGGGATCAACGCTATGTTGTCTCGATTTCAGGAGCTCTTTCGATCGGTGCTTGGCGATGATAAATCATTTGCTTTCTGAACTAACAACTGGACAGGAGAGGGTCCCTTCTCCCTTAGATTCCCTTCATTATTTGCTTCGACCGCTAATCGTGAATCAAGGGTGTTGGAATGCTAGGTGGATGGTAATTGGATGCCTTCTTTTGTCACTGATTTTTTTTATCAGTGTCTATAGGAGTTTCTCCTCCTTGAGTCTTCGCATCAGATAGATAGACCGATAGATGGGCATGATCACTGGGTATGGAAATATAATTCTTTCTTAGTCAAACGGGCTCACGGGATAATTTCCAGACCACCGCCGGGGTAAGATGATTTGTTAGATGTGTGGAAAATAACTGGAATCATGGTTCAGGTAATGTAATATAAACATGTGCGGAAAATAACTGGAGTTGAGATGTGCCATGTTTATATTTTCCAGACCAGAAATTAAGTGTTTTCTTTACATAATTTCACATTCCATGATTCTTCTCGAATCATGGCTCATGTGAGTTTTTTGTTAAATTTTATTCGTATTTTAATATATTTGGGGCGAACACCTTAGCGTGTTTCCCCCCTTTTTGGATCAAAAAAAAAATATTTTATAGTACTAGTAGTGAGTGTTAGGTTGTAACTATAGACATGTGCGGAAAATAACTAGAGTTGAGATGAAGATGCTTTGTTAGATGTGTGGTCACACAAAGAAGGATCAAATTTAAAAAAAAAAAGAGTATCAGATAGCATCAACGAATACAAAATGATAGAAATGTGACTGAGATTGTTTGGACAAGGAAAGAAGACCGTCAAATGCTCCATTTTGAAGTTGTGAAAAGTTAGAAAAAGAGATTTATAAGAGTGGTCGGGGAAGATCAAAGAAGTCTTTGAATTAGATTGTTAAGAAGGATATGGCTTTGTTAAATTGAAGCTAGGAAATAACCTAAAATCAACCCGTTACGAAGCAAAGAATCCACGTATCGTACTAAATCGAAGCATCGTGCATTTTTGGTGAAGACAACTTGCGATTTGGTAGTGGCTACAAAGAGTCAAAGCTTTGTTTTCTCGATTGTTGTCTTTTTTATTCTCAAGTTCTTCAATTGATGCTTGTACTATAGATTTGTAGTGATTCTTGAAAACACAGTTTCATTTGGATGTTGTTGGGCACAATCATCGCCTTTATGGTGCTAAGTATATTATTAAATGCTTCTTTAGCCTTCACTTTTGCTTGATGAGTCTGTGAAAAACTCTATCGACATATGCTTCCTCGATTGTCTTGATGAGTAGTCAAATCATGTGAATGCCATGTACAGCATGCTCTGATACCACTTAATGCAGATGAGCTTTTGGGGTGGAGAAGAAATTTAGAGAATGAGGATGAAGAAGAAGAAACATGTCAGATGTGCGAGACTTGGGAGAAAAGGAGCAGAGATGCACAGGGGAGATAATCTAGAGGAGGAGGAAAAGTAGTGTCTCATTCCCTTGAAGGTTGTGGCATTGCATGATAACCTAATAGACCAACAGGTCGTGAAAACTCTAGTTCGAACAGTCTGTGCACGATACAGAGTTCCAAGAGACTTCCAAAAACATGCCCCGTTGGAAACATCAAGCCAAGTAATCCCTTGTTTAATCCAACCTCTTTCACACCGATGTGATCAATATCCTCTTTCTCCAGCCCGCAAATGAAACAAATCACGTCCACATTTGGCAACAGGCCAGCGTGCAATTTGTTCAGCTCGGAAATTTATCACATGGAGCGATGCTACTTCACCACTTAAAGATGACTCACCCCCTTACATTTCAAAAAAATACTCAAATTTTCTATCAGGTCATAATATTTCCCTTAACATACTAACCCTTTCTTATAGCAAGGGATGGACTTATAAAAATAATTAACAAATCAAAATCAAATCTAACAAATTCGCACCCAGCAGATCCCCAATTTAATTAAACTATCTAGATCCATAGTCAAATTGAATATCCATAATTGATCTCAAATTATCTAGTAAAGTGAGAAAAAACAACAATGAATCAAAATAATGATAAAAAAACATCGAAGTCCTGATTTAGTGAAAATCTCTTCTTTGAGATTGCATTATATTAAGACAGCATTAGACCAGAAGTGGGAAGAAACGTGTATTTGAAATCTTATGGTTTAGCCAATGTCGATAAGTAGACCAACTTCCTTTCATCCAACCCATTTTATTGGAGATGTCTTCACAAATCGAGTCTATTTTCACCGTTTTATTAGAGAACCCTTATCACTGTTTTATACCGTAACAAGAAGTAACTAAAATCTTTACTGCTCTTAACTCCACACGTTCTACGAAATTGTTGCACTTGTAAAAAGCGTCTTCGTCAAAGTATCTGGGACAGAAAAAGAAGCGGCCTTTCAAAAAAAGATGGACTTTTTCCGATAACGAATTAGTTCCAAAAGTTGAATCAAAAACGATCGGGGAGTCCTCCGAACCTCGACTTGGGGATCGCAGCGGAGGCGGCGGTCGATCTCCTCGGCGGGGACCGGCTTGGTGTCCGGGTACGTCATGGGCAGCGGCAGCGCGTCGGAGTCGTCGGCGAGGTAGCTCTCCCCGTCGCGCGACCACCACCACCATTTCCTCCTCCTCCTCTTCTCCTTCTCCGGCTTCCCCTCCTCCTTGGCGTTGGCCCTTACCTCAGACCGCCGGGCGTCCTGGGGATGGAGCCAGTCGGAGGCGGAGGCGGCGGCGCGGGGAGGGCGGAGGCGGACGGCGGGAGGAGGAGGCGCGAGAAAGCTTAGGGTTTGGGAGCGCCATGGAATCGGAGGAGAGACGATGGTTGGAGTGGGAGGTAGCAGCAATCTCATCTGCGCTCTCCTCTTTGTTGGAGAGAGAGGAACCAGTGGAGAGTTGAGAGTGAGATACCCACGCTCGGGCACTTTTAGAAAATATCCACTTCCATTCTCTTCATTTAAATTTTTATTTGTTGGATCAGTGCTTAAACCTTATATTTCTCAGCTAATTAACAATAAATCATGCTTCATTTTATCATTAATACCATACTTTTAATGAATAATAGATAGAGGAGTTCTTTCCTATTGAGAAGATGCCACTTTTTTTCTAAAGTGGGGAATTCTTCAGTGAGAACATTGTGTTCTTCATGCATGCATCTCGTGTAACTAAAATAAAATCCTGAAAAATGAGGGATCAATAATGCTAATGCCATATTTAAGGTGAATGAGGGGAGCGAGTAGGATGCCAAGGATCATGGAGGGTTGGTGCAGTTTGTTTATGTAGTAGAGAGTCGCAACATGATGGCGAGGATTTCGAATTAGCAAGGAGGTGCAATGATCGATGGAGCTCAAAGTGAGGGGAGGTGTCGCAAAGAGAGTGATCCAAATTAACAAGAAGAAGATTTTGTGGTGACTGGAGGAGGTCCCTACTCTATGGTTTTGGTGCAGCTTATTGTGGTTTGTATTCCATAGGGGAGATCATGATTCCAGAGGGGGCACATGCCTTACCTAACCTGGATGTAGGTCCGCCCCTGCTTTATGTGTCTTCATCCTATCCTTACAATGTAAAGAATCGTCCTTGCATTTTTTTTCTCCCCGAGAAGAAAAATAAAAGGAAGTTTGATATGATGTTATAAACTCCTTTCCGGTTGATTATAACCATTATTTTTATCTATTTTTTACTTTTATTCATCTACATTCTCTTTTTTGTTTTCTTGGCTTTAATGAAGACTACGAGAAGAAGCCTTGGTTGGTGGAACTACCTACGAGAAAGTTGTTGGATCATTTATATAGCAAGTAGATCTCTAGATAAAACACCAAAAGAATTAGTGAGTCATCCACTATCATAGAGGTTTACCTCGATGGATCTGAGGGAGGAGATAGTTCGCATATTGCTAGCTAATCATAAAGGAGTTAAAACTCTAACAAGGGATAGAAATAAATTATGTATAAAATTTTCCCAAGGGTGATAGATCTTCAGGTAAATAAAAACAAAATCCCATCACAAAAGAGATCACACATAGGAGTTGGAAGCTAAAGAAGATTGAATTGTCGATTAGTCGATATCATCCTTCCAAACATCCAACTTCAGTGTTTTTGTTCAACCTTGGTTCCTTATTTTAGACATTTCTTGTCATCTCTACTAAAGTTAAACATGAGGAATCTAGTTGAGCAATATTGCATCATTTTCAACTAGATATCACAAATGTGTAGTGAAAGTTAGAGAAAATTAATTTGTGCCTTTCCTTCCAACGAGCCAATAGTAGGCTAAAAATATTTAAGCATTATTTCTGAACTAGGCAGACCTCTTAATTGTTTTATCAAAGACTTTAAGGTCACTAATAAGTTCAATCCATTATTGGTGTAAAGAATTTATATGGATATCAAGTGGTAAATATATCCAAGGTGTAATATCCTCACTTTACTTATGGAGGATCGATTATAAGTTGTTACAAATATTTTAATATCAAGAATCGATGGTCAGGTACAGAAATTGCCTTATTTTAAACATGGTTATAGATATTGTTGGATTCAGATAAATGATTTATATAGTTAACGGGTTCAAATTCCAATGATTGTATTAAATAAATATGGTAATTAAGGATGAGAACGACTGGATACATATACATATATAGGTGTTAGACGTGAATACAAATATCAGACAGATGTATAGATGGATAATCATATCCTTGAAATATAAATACAAATGAAAAACATACATCGACAATACAAATACAAATATTTGACAAATAGATGCGAATTAATTTACATATATTTGACATGTCCAAATTTACTTAAAAAATATAATAATTTTAGGTTCACAACAATATCCAATATATAAAAAGTATATTAAATACTCTAATAATAAACATGGACTTCAAATAACTATATAATAAAAGAAGATTAAAAAACAATCAAATAATAAAAGAAAGCTTACCATACATTGACAAATGAATATGAATTAATTTACGAATATTTGACATGTCGGATTTACTTAAATTTATGTTCACAACAATATCCAATATATAAAAAATACATTAAATATTTTAATAAGAAATATGGACCTAAAAATAACTAAATAACAAGAGAATATTACAAAGTAACTAAATAATAAAAGAAAGCTTATCGCCCTTCTTATGTATATCATATTAGTATCGGTATCCTCCAAAATTTGAACATTTGTATTCATATTCGTATTTGTATCCATATTCATATTCTTAAAAATCTGAGCATATGTATTGGTATCCTCTAAATTTCCAACATATGTGTTCTTATTCATGTTCATCAAAATTAATGGTATCAAATTCATGTCTATATTTGTATTCGTTAAATGTTGAATTTCCACATCCAGATTGACTAGCAAATATCATTCATATCTTATATTTGATGAATGTGGATATAAATATATGTTCATATATTTGTATTTGTTTTCATCATTTGGTAATTAATAGATCATTGGATAAAAAATGCCTATGTGATACATGTAAGGGTAGTGTAAGATAAAAAGGCATGTAAGCGTATAAATTAAATAATCTGATAATATGGGTGAAAGATACTATCGATAGGATGATAGGATTCGTATATAAATATACAATCAAATGGATGCCATAGAATCTTCTCATAACCAAGTAAATATCATTATTGATTAATTATACCCTAAGGGAGTGGAATCCATGTGAAAGAAAATAAACTTATGGCTGCCAAAATTGCTACGTGTAAGAGCATGCAAAGAAGAAATGCATGCGAGTGATATCTAAGTTATATATACGATGAATTCAAACCACGAACATTATTGGGTAAATTACAAAAAAGGTACCACATTTACTTGGATTCTCAAATTAGGGATCGAATTTTAGTTTGTAACAAATAGGGGACTAGAATATTACTTGACGTTTAAGTCCCCAACGTCGTGAATGGGCGGCTCAACCCTTAGTTTTCCATGACGAAATTACCCCTGACCTTGGGTTCTCCCTCCCAAAACCAATCTGACATTGCATGCGGACGTCCCCGAGATGGAAGCCCCGTCGGAGTTCGACCCGGCACCCGAAGTTGAGGAGCCGTGGCCTGACGCTCCCAGACCGCCCATCCCCTCGCCACCCGGGCCGGATATACCTTTGCCCAAACCAGATACTTTACCTCGACCTCCAACGGAGTTCGAGCCACCTTGGCCTCCGGGTCATAGGCCGCCGCCCTCCACTCCACATGATGTTTTGCCGCCCTTTTCACCCCCTCCGTTGGCGTGGCAGCCGGATGTTTGGATTTTACTGATCAAATCTAATTTATTTATCTAGACATGAATGAAATAGATACATGTCAAAAATCAAAAGCAAGTCCAAAAGCTCGTACATCTTTACAAGGAAAAAAGATAAATTTCGATCAACAACAGGAGTTTTTTATACGTAACAACAGAATTATATGTCCAAGTTTTGCATCATGTGGTTAAAAGCATGAGCCACTGCAAAAGGTCCAAGTGCGGACTGTTGGATTGTGTTTGTTGTCGGAAATGTATGATCACTCCGTCCCAATGTAATAATGCATATTTCGAGAATGTAGTATTGATATAATATCTTCGATGAGCACAATACAGGTAACTTAAGAAAGTTTATTGCAAACATTATACCAGCCATGATTGTTGTCAAAGAAGATCAATTCCAATTTTTTTAAAAAAGGGAATGCCAATGCTGAACACCTGTTGGTTGTTGCAGATACAGAATAATACATCACGATTCACGAATATCCAATGGTATCAGAATAATATATTTTTTCCACGTTCATAAAAGATCACATTAGAATTTTCTTTCCTGAATGGTTCAGGTGAAACTAACGCATCGCAGGTCATGATAATAAGGAATACAATACATCCGGTGGAGTGGAGGGCGGCGGCCTATGACCCGGAGGCCAAGTTGGCTCGAACTCCAGTGGAGGTTGAGGTAAAGTATCCGGTTTGGGCAGAGGTATATCCGGCCCGGGTGGCGAGGAGATGGGCGGTATGGGAGCGTCAGGCCACGGCTCCTCAACTCCGGGTGCCGGGTTGAACTCCGGCGGGGCTTCCATCTCGGGGACGTCTGCAGGCGATGTCGGATTGGTGTCGAGAGGGAGAAACCAAGGTCAGGGGTAATTTCATTATGAAAAACTAAGGGTTGAGCTGCCCATTTACAGTGTTGGGGACTTAAATGTTAAGAAATACTTTAGTCCCCTATTTGTTACAAACTAAAATTCGGTTCCTAATTTGAGAATCCATGTAAAGAAGGGTATTTTTTTGTAATTTACCCAACATTATTATATACTAGTGTAAACCCCGTGCGATTGTGTATACATAATACAAAAGGACTCCATCATTGCAAAAGAAACCATTCGATTTTTTTTTGTAAATGTTGAACATTGTTGGACAATCGTAATATATATATATGGGGTTGATGGGGATGCCCGCTGGGGGCAGCCAACATGGCTGCCCCGCCCCATTTTTTACTAAATTTTTTTTATTTTTTTTGAAAAATATCGACATGTATATTCATTCCTATATCCCTCCTATATGCCATTCGAATTTCATCAGAAACAGAGACTCCTACGGCCTCCATCCAGACAGGATCGGTTTAGAAAATCCTGTGACCGTTAAAAAAATGACATATGGATGGAGGTCGTAGGAGTCTCTATTTCTGACGAAATTCGAATGGCATATAGGAGGGATATAGGGATGAATATACATGGTTTTATTTTTCAAAAAAAATAAAAATTTTGCAAAAAATGGGGTGGGGGCAGCCATGTTGGCTACCCCTAGGGGGCAGCCCCATTTTCCCTATATATATATATATATATATATATATATATTGAATTTAATAGCTTCAGGCGTTAGATATATATCATTTATAAGTTTTTTACCGCTGCTAAGCTGAAAGGAATAGAAAACAAAGGCAACTTGTATGGAGATACGTAAAATGTGCCTTAAGAGGAGAGCAAACATGGTTACTCCACCCTTATTTTTTATTTATTAAGGTATTTTCTTGAAAACAGTTGAGGGAATTTAGTCCACTATATGACTTCATATTGTCATTCAAATTTCGTGTAATACAGACATTTCTAAGGAGTCCATCAAGACTGTCAAATTTTAATGATCTCAGAAAAACCGAAACTGGCCCATGTTAAATGAATGGTTAGGAATTTCTGTTTTACACGAAATTTGAATGACAACATCTTGTCATCTAGTGGTCTAAATACCCTTAAGTGTTTCAGAAAGGGTTCAATGGGGCTGCACTGCCCCATTTTTTTGCATTTTTTTATTTTTTTTTTCAAAAAATATCACCATGTATATTCATCTAAATATCCCTTCAATGTGTTATTCGATTCTGTCAGAAACGGAGGCTCCTACGCCCTCCATCTAGAACAGGTCGATTGCAGCAATGTTTAAATTGTTAAAATTACATGTTCTAGATGGATGTATAGGAGTCTTTGTTTTAACGAAATTCAAATGACATATTGGAGGGATATATAGATGAACATATATCGTGATATTTTACTAGAAATAAAAAATGCGAAAAAATGAGATGGGGCAGTCCCATTTTTGCTCTCCGAGAGTAGCCAATGGGTTGCCCCTATCCTATTTTCCCTATTTTTATTCCAAAAAAATAAAAAAATATGGGGGAAATGGGGCTGATGAATCCCGAATTCATCACTCTAAATCTCACGTATATTAAGCTCAAATCCCATAAAATCAACAGCATTTCGGCATCTATTCTGCATAATTAGCATTCATACATGTTTTCATAAGAACGGCATTTTAGCACAAATTTCTGCATAAAATAAGAAGCCAAAAATCCCAGCCAAATTGACCTGTAAATAACCTAACTACCCTGATTTTTAACTCATTCATGCTAACTCTGAATAAGCCAAAACATCCTCCGCTGTGTGTATATCACTAACAAGAATAAAGAAAAAATACAAAAAAATAACTAACCCAGATAAGTGGACCAAAAACCCAGATAAATATCGTGCGTTGTAGGCAGCAATCGGAAACGGTCAAGAAAATAACCACACAAAATATTCGTCTATTTGATTAATGCGGTTTTATATTTATTTTACTTGGACAAGTCGCAAGGTCGATCACAAGAAGGCAAAAGAACATCCTAGAATTATGTCTATCAAAATTCATTCACGGTTTTCGAGGGGGACTTTTTTTGGAATTTTCAATGTACTAAGGGACGCAAAATGCAAATTCGGCCTTTTTAGGGACTAAAATGTGAATTACGATCAAACGATGTACAAAAAATATGAAATTTAGCCACAATGTAAAATATGATGAAACGAGTGCATTGTAATTTTTTTCTGGAATTTTTGGATGCAATATGAATTTTTTATGATTTTTTTAAATGCAAACAAAATGAATTTCAATATTTAATTATGATAAATATTAAACCTAATTATTTTCAAAGAACAAAATTACCTAAGATCTACCACTAGGTCATTGATCTCAGAAAAATCCTAAACCTTGAAAATGTGAGATCTAATACTTATTAAAAATTAAATACTAAAATATGCAAAATAATTTTTACAGGTCAAACTATGTGTGCAAATGCAATTATTTTTAGGCACAATGTCAAGAACAATTAACTCTACAAAATGTGATTATTCAGGGATTTTTAGAGCAACGATTAATCAAAGATGAATTTAAGAGCACAAACTGGGTAAAATACATAAATTTCCACAAAATAATTATTTATTAATTAACTGTCAATCACAAAAATACCCACAATATGTCAAAGTGTAGAAAATTGATTAACAAACATCATGTTATTTTTAGATAAATAAAATAATGTCAAAAAGAGGTTCAAAACAAAAGGGAAATACAGGGGTATGAATGCAATAATTAAGAAAATAAAATGCAGAGCAAGGACTTAAATGTAAATACCGATAACTGGGGGAGCGTTCTTGCAAAATTCCCAGAGGAGCACGTGCCCTCTAGTCGGTGGACTGGAACGTAAATTGGGGGTGTTCGGGGGGGCTCTGTGCAATTCTCCCACGATCACGTGCGAAGCACGTGACCTGGGTTTGATGAAGCAGGATGTTCCCCACGCACACGCCTCGCGCGTGCTGGGGCCTCGGGCTGCGAGCCCGGTGGTCCGGTGGCGAGGGGTGCTTCTGGTGGCGATGGCGACGGAGGTAGGCGATGTGCGATGGTTGCGCGGAGATGAATGTGGCACGTAGATGCCGTAGTTGGCGTAGACGGATGACGTTGGTGGTCGATATCGGAGGTAGGCCGGTGGTGGAACGAGGCGGTGGCGAGGCGATGACGGAGGTCGAAGACGTGGGGCTGGATTTGATACGCGTTGACCGACGATGAGTAGCGGAGGAGACGACGTTGGGGTTCGATGAAGCGGTGGCACGGTTTGGTGAAGACGAGACCACGACGTTGGTGAAGCTTGCGATGGCGATGAAGATGCGTTGGAGGTGTAGTGTGTCGGAGGAGGTTACGTCGAGGTGAACGACGATGGCGATAGTCATGGGCTCAACGTCGAATCGGATCTTAGCAGTACGCCTGGAGGGCTGTCTCCGACAAGGCGGGGCTGCCTTGGATCTCGCCGCACATTTGAGCTCGAACGACGGAGTACGGTGCTGTCACCACCGGCTGGGCCTGGGCTCCTCCCTCAGCTGATGGCAATCGACGGATGAGGGTTGAAGGGCCGGTGGTGGGGGTTTTATAGGATGCGGGGTTTCGGCCGGAGAAGGAAGGGGGTTAGGTCGGGATTCGATTGGGAATCGCGAGGATACGCGGGCGAGGAGAAGATCTCGGATGAGGTGGCGGTGGCGAGATTCGCGGGGCGGTGATCGGAGATGGTCGGGATGCGGCGGAGGTGCAAGATCCGCGTCGTAAAAATCGGGGGCGGTGGTGCCTGATTTGGGAAAGGAGGCGGAGATAGACGAAACACAGGTGTCGTCCGATCGACCGAGATCGGACAGCCCCTGTTGAGACACGTGGTGGGGCGATAAGGGGGGATGGGAGGGCACGTGCGGAGCACGTGCCTGGGAGGCACGTGCGACGCACGTGCGGCCTCTTTATATATTTTTATTTTATTTATTTATTTTTATTTTTTTAATAAAAATGACATTATAAATATACGAAAAATGACTGACACATGGCGGCCCAGGTGCGGCCACGTGTCAGCACCAGAAAATTTGAAATATAATTATCTTGTAAAATCGAAAACAAATAGTAAATGACCTCAGATCGAAAAAGTTTCTTCACAAAAATTGCTCGTCTCGATTAGATCTACACTTTCATGAAGACATTAACACCGAAATCGATCATTTGTACAAAGTGATATTTTTGGGGTGTCCCATGTACATAGAACACCTTGATTTTGGGGTTTTGTAATTTTTATATCATTTTTAGATTAGATAAAAATTCGGAAAAATATGATAAATCAGAGATAAATAATTACACATTAATATAATTTTTTGGATTTTATTAATCAATAAAATATATACATAAAATATTAGGTCAAAAACCGCTAAAATATACAGTATACAAAAGAGGCCCAAAACCCAACTTTCACATATGAGCTTTGATTCACTTGAACTTGATCCTTGTTTTAAAGGTAATTGAATGTACATTAGTTCAAAAGTGAGTAGGATTAAATCGGACACTGGATGAGGAAGATATGAGGTTTTTAGTCTGGACATCCCGAAACTAGGGTTTGGGTTTTTGGTCCACTTATCTGGGTTAGTTATTTTTTTGTATTTTTCCTTTATTCTTGTTAGTGATATCCATACAACGGAGGTTGTTTTGGCTTATTCGGAGTTAGCATGAATGAGTTAAAAATCAGGGAAGTTAGGTTATTTACAGGTCAATTTGGTTGGGATTTTTGGCTTCTTATTTTACGCAGAAATTTGTGTTAAAATGCACGACATTATTTTTATGCACGAACGATAAAAACACATCCTTTAACTCGGCATTTTCGGACTCGTCTCGTCCCCGAGCATTAAATAGAAATGCTACGAAGTGAAATGAGATTGGGTTCCATACCAAGATCATGAGCTGAAGGTGAAAAATGAATCCAGACTCAACCTTTGGAGTATTAGTGTGGCGGAACTTCTGTGAGACTTAGAATTTTAAAATCAGCAACTCTCAAGTTCTACACATCATTGCTACAGTTTCGGCTCAGAAGTCATCTTAGATCAATCCTCTTCCCTAAGCATACCCTATGAACATTGAACAACCGACTCATGTGTGTGAAAGGTTTTAGCTCTTCCCAACCAGAATGTCGGACTACCGTGCAAACCTCCTCTCCAGTAACTCGTCCTCGGAGAGTCAGGTATTTCTTCTAAGGTCTGTCGTGCTGTGTTCACAATCGAATTGGGGGTAGAAGTTAGAAGAATGAGAAAAGAACTGGAGGGTGGCCAGTGTAGTCACGTATCCTTGTAAAGATGGCCAGTGTAGTTGAGTCTCCACAAAGATCTGCAGGTTTCTTGAAGCTTGGACCTTTTTGGTCAGATATTTATTTGGTAGAATGCTTCTTTGTATTTGGAATTTTTGGTGGTTCTGCTTGGATCTTGTTGTGCCCCTACAGATATAGAATCTTTTTGTTCCGTACATTTTTTGGGGACTTAGAAAAAATTGTGCCCAGCCATCCATCCCTTTTCCGAAGCTTTATTTCAACCCGTACTCCAGTATTTAGATTTCCACGCTACCAGAAAAGAAACTCACACAGTCTTCCAACATCCCGTTTGAGTTGACCTAAGTGCAAGAGTACAAATTAATTCCTTATTCTAGAGTTGTACCCAGAATGAAGAGACCAGGTTAGACACTAAGAGTCAAACTCTGCACATTGTCATGTGGAACTTAAAGAATTAAGTCAAAGACCTGAAGCTTCTAAAATCCTATTTCTCGGTGAAGTTCCTCTGAAAATTAGGTGGATTAAGGTGAAGTCCAGACCACTCTCAGTTTCGGCTTATAACTCGGTTTAGAACCCGATGACTTTTCACAGATGCAAATGCGATGCTGGATGCAAGTGTATGAAATGCAGACATTTTTTTCTTTTGATTGATGATTTTTTTTCAAGGTTTTTTTATGCAAAAATAAATAAGAAGCTTTTTTTTCAAAAATTTTGGGCACAGTCAGTGTTAGTAGCAAAACTTTCCTCTCTTTTTTTTTATTTTGTAGTTTTTTTGATTAATTACCCACCCCATAAATATATATATACTTACGCAAAAGTACGAGGTATGGCTAAAATATATATGCAGTATAAATACAGACCCCCTATACTTAGCGAGTGATGTGTCCTCAGAGCACAAAAAGCGTAAAGAAGACATAGCTCGGGCTAAGCGTAAGAGAGTAAAAATTTGATATACAATGGTCCGCCCCCTATACTTAGACTGTGAATAATCTAAGAATAGAAGAAGAGCGCAAAAAGAGGCGGTTGGAATATGTAAACGAGGAGAGTATATATTGGTGGGTGTCGGTTCCCCCTATACTTAGGCTCTGGTCAGCCTAAGTATGAGAGAAAGGTGGAAATGGAGCGATCGGGAGAACGGGTGTGATGCGGAAAAATGGTATGTACATATGGCATCGGTCCCCCCCCCCCCCGTACTTAAGCCTTGGCCTAAGTAGAGGAAGAATCTATACAAGGAGACCGATGTGGTTGGGAGGGAGGGTGGGTTGCCGATGATTAAGGTGGTTAACAGCTGATCTTTTTGTGAGCCTGTGGTGGGAGATCGTAATGATGAGACGGAGATGAAGCATATGATTCCCCACCATTATCAGTGTCATCCTCAAAAAAATCACGATGGATAGTAGATGAAATATTTGAGTCAGATGAAAGGTAGCTGATGAATCTGTGATCCATCACTCCAAAAGTCAAAAATAGATCCTTGTTCCCGAGAAAATAGAGGCATATTTCCTCTTATATTGCATAAATAGCATTCATGCATATATTCATAACTCATGCAGTTTAGCAACTCATTTGCATTTAAATAAGAAGCCAAAAATCCCCTGTAAAATACCCATGCACCAAAATAACCTCTTTTCTCTAATATGTACTCCTTAGTTAATAATATAGGGAAAAAGGCCAAAACTCCCCTTTGTAAAATAGCCAATAAAACCTGAGAACCCCTGTACATTAGAATGCAAATAAAGCCCTCATACAAACTCCGATTTAGGTCTACTTACTCTTAGAATACTACACATTAAAAGACCTTTAAAATGAGACTAATTTCATTGAATTTGGAGCTTGTATGAGAAAGATGGGTTTTTGGGCCACTTTGTATACTATCTATGTATATCTATGTATCCTTGTATTTATGTATCATATTTGACCTCATCTCCGTCGTTGATCAACATGAAACTTGTAGAGCTCATCGAGATCTACAACTTTCACGTTTTGAGTTTTTCCAAATTCGGTCCCCTCTTCTCTCTACAAGTGTATTTTTCTCCAACCACTCACAGCAGGCCACGTGGCGCCCTCTGGTTGCGCCACGCGGCCCGGTTCCCCTCGCCTCACCCGCCTGCGTCCTCAACCGTTGGATCTCGCTTCAGATCCAACGGCCCAGCCTTTTCCACGCATGCCCCTTGCCTGAACCATCCGATCCTCTCCTGCATTAATCTACGCCGCTCGTTCGCGCCTTCACCAGAGCCCTCCACGTGGCAGCATCTACGCCGCTTGATCAGACCCCTGATCTCTCAATCGCAGCCGCCCTTCTTCCAGCGAATCGCGGCCCTCTGATCAACATCCTCTCCTCATCCAGGCCGTTTGCTCGCGCTTCGCCCACAATACGCCACGTGGCTACACCACAGCCCTTCATCTCCGCGCCCCAGATCTAATCCTACCCGACCAGCTCCCCTCGATCGCCACCGTTGGATCACAAGATCCAACGGTGGAGACCTCGTCTCCTACCTCCGGGCGCCCCTCTCTCCCACGTCCCTTGCCTTGCAGGAGGGGCGCCCCCTTTCTATTTCCGGCTACACGTCAGCCTCCCTCTTCCACCGCTGACAACCCCACGACGTTACCCACTCGTCCCTCTCCCTCGCCGTATACCTCACGTTCCACCACTCCCACCAGAGTCGCCCCACGTTGACCACCAACCTCGCCTCGTCACCAGCCAACCCATCACCTTCACCTTATAAATACGTCGCCACCGGCAACGTTCACTCCGATCCGCCACTCCATAGAGGTTCCTCGAGCTCCAAGCGATCCATTGGTGACAGCAATTGGGTGTGTTGTCGAGCGAAGACAAGGATTCGACTCCGGCGAGATCCACGGCAAGTTCCGCCATGTCGCAGCCTCCACCGCGAAGCTGCACGAGCTCGGGACCCTACCGATCCCTCGAGCGAAGACCTGGAGCTCAAATCTGAGCTCCATTCCCCAGGTAACCCCCTCCATTCGTCCTCCGATCTTCCTCTTGATGTTCTTGCTTTTCTCCGATTTTATTCGACTCCACCAGCCACCTTCTCCCCTCCAATCCACCTCGACGAGCTTCGCGTCGAAGCTCCCGTCTTCGCTGTCCCATCTGCACACTCCGACGACGCTTCACGCACTACTCCGACCAACAGCTCCGCCATTTGGCCGGAGCCCATCTCCAGCGCACCTCCTTCACACCGTAGGCCTCGCCGACCATCTATATCTCTCTACGAGCACTTGCACGCCTCGGCTATCTATTCTAACCCCTTGCAGGTCCACATTTCTTCATTGGCCGGAGCCTCACCGGAGCTCCCTTCGAGCTTCGTCGCCATCGAGCGACAGCACATCTCCAAAGATCCTGAGGCCACCGGAGGCTTCGCCGCACGCTCCCGCATCTTCTGAGCTACTCGAGAACCTACGAAGAACTTCATCGACGCCTAGCGACCGAGTTAACTAAGGGTGCGGGGCGGACATCAAAATGGCGCCGTTGCCGGGGAGGCACGGCAACGGCGCCATTTTGATGTCCGCCCCGCACCCTTAGTTAACTCGGTCAATTTAATGTCCAAATTAATCAAAGTGATTCGTTGTAGTCGGATACGAGGGGTTAATCAAAAACCACTTATGGATTAATATGAAGTTAATTTTAAGCGGCAATATTTTTTTACTTGGTGGAAGTCCAAGGTCGATCTCAGGGAGGCATCTATCTCCTTAGGTGAATTTAAGCAAGGATCCAAGTGTGTGATTTTCAAGGAGTAATTTTTTTTTCTTTAATTTTTTTATGCAGACTTATGTAGACAATGCGGGCCAATTTGATGTTCAATAATTATGGTATCAAATGAAGTTCAAAAATTATGAAAATTGGCCAGATGATTAATGATGATGAAAATGACCTACATTAATTTTTTTGGAATTTTTCGACACTAAATATATTTACTGTGAATTAAATGAACAGGCAGGGTGATTTTCAGTATTTAATTTTTAATAAATATCAAGCCACAATTTTTTCAAGAACTAAAATTATCCTAGGTGGCTCTAATGAGAAGGGACCTAGGAAAATTACCAGAACTTAATTTCACTGTGAAATGAATTAATTAAAATTAATCTAAGAAAATCACTTAACAATTTATTTAGGCCTCGATATGCGTGAAAATGCTATGGAATTTTTATGGTATGTTAAAAATGATGTCCTTAAGCTACTGTGAATTTTTGATGAATTTTGGAAGCACAAAGAATTAACTATAAATCAAAAGGTGTCACGGGCAAAATATGTCAACAATTCACCAATTAATTCATTAATAATTCAAATGAACTTACAAAAATATGACCTGTGTACCAATAGACAGAGGACAAAATTTCCAACAAAATGTAATTTTTAGAATTTCAAAATGATGACAAATGCACTCTAGGGATGCGTGCAAACACAGGGGTGTAAATGCAATACTAGAAATTAAAATTTCAATAAACAAATATGCTGACAGGGACTAAAATGCAATTACCGATAATATGATGGACTCTTATGCAAATTCTCCACAGGGCACGTGCTCCTCACGTGGGGTCTGCTTCACATGGACCTCTTTGTAATTTTGGAAAGCTTCAGGGGCTTCTGTGCAATTTACCCAGGCCGCACGTGCTCCTCACGTGGGCGGCCTAGGCTCGGAGCGAGACTCGGGCTCCCAGGAGGTTCGGATTGCGGCTCGGTGTAGCCTCGGGTCGCCCGAGGCTTAGGTTAATTTTTAGCAAATTTTTGAGTGTTTGATTTTCCTTCCCCGGGTAGTCTGACCCCCGGTTTTCTTGTAATTATTTTCTCCCATTTATTTTTTTTTGCATTATTTTTTTTGTAACTCTCTGACCCCCAATCATTTTTTGTGCGAGGACCGCGAGGAGTCGGCGACGCTTCGAGGACTTAGCATTTAAATTTTTGAGTGAAAGAGAGGCTTTGTAATTACATTTTATTTCTTTTTCTTTCGCATCATTTCCAGCGGTTCCCGTTTGGGATCTCGCGTGTGTAAAGATAGTGAAACTGTGTCCCGTGTGCTGTGTGGGTGAATTGCAACTTAGCTTGCACTAGCGGTTCCTCGAGCTACTCTAGGACTTGTTTGTGCTCGTAATCAATAGGACCACACAATACACTTAATAGACGCACCTAGACCGCAGTACTTAGTCAAAATTAAACTATTCTTCATGCTAATAGAACTGCCTGTCTAGGAGCGGCTTTCCATCGCTTGCATTTGCATGTAGAGTAAAGTTTTCAATTCTGTATTACATCCTGCATAAAAAGCGAAGGGATCACTGTAAGTATTCTCTACTCAGCATAGCATCATCGATTTTTCGTACATCGGCTTTTTTCGATTTCCCCCTCTGGTTTTCTCACTTAAATTAAACAGGAAATTGGGACTGTCCGATAGGCGTGCTTTGTGGTGGACTAATTAAAGTGATAACTTAACTTTAAAATCGGGACTGCTAACAGTATTGACCAAAAAAAAGAGAATAAAATCTGAAAATTGTTTGCGGGAGATTAATCCCCGACCTTGTTTTCAGGCTGAGTGAGGGTACTTGAGTGTGTGTGAACACCTTAAGGCAGAGCCCAAATCCCCGCCTTCCATATCACGAGCCAACTAATCTTAGCAAATATCACGAGTGGGATACTTTTAAACTCATTGACAAGTACCAAGTATCCTCCGCCTTCGCGGGTAGATAGGGGCGAACCAGCGGTACTCTGCGACAAGGCTTAGCTTTGTCAGCCTCCGCCTGCTTGCAGGTAGATAGGGGCACGTCATTGAGTCCCCACTCCGGATAGGAGCGCAGAAAGGGAGGATCGGCGGTATCTTAGGCGACAGGATAAATAGGGAAGACGCATCCGGCTCTAAGCCGACTTCCCTCTAGGCCGCGTAATCCTTGCTATCTTGTTTGAAAAATCACACTTAAAAATTACAAGATAAATTGGACTCACTTTGAGTCCTTCACTGTGTTGAGTGTGAACCCAGGGTCTTGGATTGTTCTTGTTGCTTGCTTCAAGTAGGAATAAAATCCTATCTTCCCTCTTCATCAAGATGAGTGATTGGGGATATCTCAATGCACTATTCACTGATCTCTCTATGAGTCCCCCAAGTAACTCGTCTTTCTCGGTTCGAGCGCACCTTGGACCACCCAGGACTCATGACCCTCTTGAGTCCTGGTTCCCTCATGCTCAGGGTGGTTACTCTCAAACCAACCCTTTTATCTCCTCCGAGATTACCGAGGAAGACCATTGCCTCGGTAATCCCTTCCTTGATTTTCCCTTTAACACCGATCTTATTTTCCAATTCCCAGAACTAGAGGACGAGATGCCGCCAAAAGTTCCACCCGATGAGGAACAAATCAAACAGATTCTTGCTCGCCTCGCTGAAGCTGAACAGAAGAATGCAGATCTCACGGCGCGGATGGGACGGATCATAGTAGCAGAAGGAATCGACCGACCAATGGTTGATACCTATAACCCGGCGGAAAACGAGATTCAAAACTGGTTGGCACCTGCAGTTCCCGCCCAGGCATTTGAGCTGAAGCCCCACTTCCTTAGTCTGCTTCCGAAGTTCAACGGAAACCTTAATGAAGAACCATACACTTTCCTCCGTGACTTCGAGTTTGTGTGCAACAATCTTAGCCATCCCAATGTTGGCCAAGATTATATTCGGTTGAAGGCCACCCCTTTTGCCTTAGGTGATAAGGCTGCTCATTGGCTGAAAAACTTAGGGGTGGTATGTAATACCTGGATGCAGTTCAAGGACCTTTTCTTAAAGAAGTTCTACCCTCTCAGTAGAACTAATCAGATGAGAACAAAGATCGCCAGCTTCGCTCAAGGACTCAGCGAACCGTTCCATGAGGCTTGGGACAGATTCAATGACTTAGTACAGAAATGCCCCTGTCACGGCATTTCAAAGGCGATCTTAGTCCAGACCTTGATATGTGGTTTAACCCCAGAGATGCAGGGGTTAGTCAGTGCCGCTTGTGGAGGAAGCTATCTGAACAAAAACGAGCATGCTGTATGGAAGATCCTAGAGCAGATGGCGGAAACCGGCAGGTCACAGGCCACAAGGGCCTATCAGTTGTCTCCCTCAATCTTATCCAATGAGACAACTAGAAGGACTGTTGCAGATCTGACTGAGGACCTCATCCCCAGCATGGGGATGATAGCCGACAAGCTTACCATGGTCGAGCAGATCCACAAGAGAGTCGCGGAGATGGAGTCCCTTTCGAGCCTTCCCAAGAAAGTGGAGGAACTCTCTGAAAAGGTAGCTAAGATCAAGCTACCCGCCCCTTCTGCATCACCTGTACCTGTACATCGAGTCCATCTTGTACAGGAACAGGCACCGGGGTCTCAGAGCAGCTGGGATAAGACTTATACCCAGCCAAACCATCATGCACCCCCACCAGTGGAAACGGAATACGAGGAGCCTCCGCCTGTATACGAGATTAACGGGCTTCGGTACAGCCGTGACCATCTAGTCCGGCAAATCGAGATGGGGAAGGATCAGGCACACCGCCCAACCCCAATGTACCAAGAGACCAGGCCCGTCACAGTCCCGCGATACCAGTCTAGGCCAGAACAGGGGTACCAGCCGCAGCAGCGCACCTACCAGCAGGGGCCATCACCGTCCCATCAGCAGCAGTATCGGCACGGCCAGCAAGGCCAGTACAGGGCCGCATCTACTCAGCAGCCAGCCCAGCCCATCGAATTGAAGTCCCTGACCTTGGCGATCCAGACCCTATCTGATAGGGTCCAGCAAATGCAGAATGACTACCTGGACATGAGGATCGACATCAATTGGATTTCTCGTAACCAGGACCAACAAATGGCGCCAAGGACCCCAATTCCCGCACAGGTTCAGGCCAACCCAAACAGCATACACCAGGGCCAGAACCGACCTAGAGATCAGGTATATTATTCAGATAATTACTTATCTGAACATGAGATCCTTTCGTACGATAATGTCAATCATATGTCCCTCAGGAGCGGAAGGACCGTGACCATACCTGATCGGGCAAGGGCGCAGAAGGAAGGAGCCTCCGAGAATCTACCTGAGGAGAATTCGGAGGAAGAAGAGGAGGAGCATCACCACCACCACCGCCAGCGGAAGAAGAGGACATCTGAGTCCTCGAAGCAGCATTCTCGCACCCACCTAGAGTCAGCCGACACCGATGAGCCCGCACCTCCATCTGAGGAGGATCGTCCAGAAGAAGCGGAAGAAGCGTCACCGGTCTCGCCTCAGCATTTTCTTTTTGGTCAGAGTCCAAGTCAGAGTCTGTATCAGAGTCAGAGTCAGAGTCGTGTCCAGAACTCAGTTCCAGCAGTTAATGAGAATATTTTAGTTCCAGAACCTGAGTTGGAGTCAATAATCCCTTTCCCCCGAGCTCTCAAGGGTGGAAAGAAGAAAATCAAAAAATCCAAAAAGATGACCCTGAGATGGCTGAATTTTGCAATAAACACATCAAGGTCACAATCCCTTTTGACAAGTTCGTGGAAATGACCCCTGCATTCCAAAAATACCTTAAGATGAGATGCACACCTACTAGGGTTAGCAGGAAGACCAAAAGCCGTGTTGAGAAACACGTTCTATCAGTAGCCACGACTTGTGCAATAAAGAACTCGTTTCCTCGGAAACGAAGAGACATGGGTGCACACTATGTAGTGAGTCATGTTGATGACATTGCGTTTGCACGCACTCTCCTGGACAATGGTTCCTCGATCAACTTAATGCCCACAGCCCTCTATGAGCGGCTTAATCTCGGACCTCTTAGGAAATCTAGAGCTATTCTGCAGTTTGCTGACAAATCCACTAAGAGGCCCCAAGGAGAGTTAAGGAACATTGTGATCAAAGTCGAGGGGCAAGAATACATGGTGGACTTCACTGTCCTGGATATGGAAACCCCTCGTAATTGGAGAGATTCCCAGATCATTTTAGGTAGGCCCTTCCTCAGAACAGCGGGGGGCCTTATTTGATTATAAGAATGGGAAGATTCTGTTCCAAACTCCCGGCGGAGATGAGGAACTTGAGATGAAGCAGACGAGATGGCAGAGACCGGACTCCGAATCCAACACCGAGTACTCTTCTACCGGAACAGACTGTGAGCATGTAGACGTAGTTGGGCCATGGAGACAGAACCCAGCCAGCATCGATGTGTCCATCTCCTTTGAAGACGATCCAGTGCAGGAGTCAGTCTGCGAGATCCTCAGGAACGAGTACAGCTCTGAACCTGCATCGCCCTACATCTTCGACGACGTAGAGGCCCAGTTGGGCCTGTCAGTCCTTACATCCTCAAGACAATCAGAAGATGAGGATGACGAGTCGGACGAGGCGTTTGCCGATTGTATGGAAACCTTTGACGATCCGACTCCAGAGCCGCGCTTGGTGGCAACTATTACAGAACATGATCCAGCCACTTCCAACACCGAACCAGATCAGATTGAGCCAGACTTCTTAGACGCTCACACTATTCCTGAGCTCAAACCTCTTCCTACAACCCTGAAATATGCCTTCCTTGCGGGCCAAGACAAGAAATTTCCGGTCATTATCAGTTCGCAATTGACCGAGGAGCAGGAATCTCGCTTGCTAGAGATCCTGGAAAAGAACCGCAAGGCAATAGGCTGGAGCATTTCCGATCTCCACGGGATAAATCCCGCTCTGTGTTCGCACCATATTTACTTGGAGAATGAAGCCAAGCCCTCTCGTGAATTCCAACGCCGGTTGAATCCAAATTTACGAGAAGTTGTGAAAAAAGAGATAGAAAAATGGTGCGACGCGGGTTTTATTTACCCCATCTCCAACTCTAAATGGGTGGCCCCAATCTATGTTGTCCTGAAAAAATCGGGAATTCAGACGACCACCAACGAGGACGGAGAGGAGATCGTGACGAGAATACCTACGTCGTGGTGCGTCTGTGTGGATTACAAACGCTTGAATGCCGCGACGAAGAAGGATCATTTTCCCCTGCCGTTCATTGATCAGATCCTAGAAAGATTAGTGGGGAAAGAATTCTTCTGCTTCCTTGATGGGTTCTTGGGCTACAATCAAGTAGCCATAGCTCCAGAGGATCAGTAAAAGACCACGTTACATGCCCCTTTGGTACCTATGCTTTTAGGCGCATGCCTTTTGGGCTATGCAATGCTCCAGGTACTTTTCAAAGGTGCATGATTGTTGTATTCGCCGAAATGGTCGGCGAATTCCTGGAAGTCTTCATGGATGACTTCTCGGTCCACGACGATTCTTTTGACTCCTGTCTTAGGAATCTGGACCGAGTCCTCAAAAGATGTTGTGAGGTCAATCTGGTGCTCTCTTGGGAGAAAAGTCACTTCATGGTGACGGAGAGCATAGTGTTGGGGCATGTCATCTCCACGAGAGGAATGGAGGTTGACCCTGCCAAGGTGGACGTGATTAGACGACTCCAGTCACCAACCAACGTAAGGCAGTTGCGGTCGTTCCTCGGGCATGTCGGATTCTATCGAAGATTTATCAAGGATTTTTCCAAGATTGCCCGACCGCTAACTGAGCTTTTAGGCAAAGACACAGAGTTTATTGTAGATCACAAATGTCTTGAGGCCTTTAAGCTTTTACAAGGAATGATCATGGACGCACCCATTCTACAAGCCCCAGATTGGTCTCTACCTTTTGAGATCATGACGGACGCCTCAGATTATGCTGTTGGGGCTGTATTGGGACAAAGAAGAGATGGCGTCCCGTTTGCAATTCACTACGCAAGCAAAGTACTTGATTCTGCTCAGCGTAACTACACAGTTACAGAAAAGGAAATGCTTGCGGTAGTGTTTGCCTTGGACAAATTCAGATCTCACTTAATCGGATCCAAGGTAACTGTGTTCACAGACCACACGGCACTACGATATTTGATGGAGAAGAAGGACGCGAATGCGCGTCTTCTTCGTTGGATTTTACTTATCCAGGAGTTTGATTTGGACATCCGTGATAAACCTGGAAAGAAGAACGTAGTGGTCGATCATCTTTCTCGTCTCGAAAATATTAACACTTCCGAGGTTTCCCCGATTCGAGACTCCTTCCCTGACGAGTCGATTTTTGTTATCGACTCACTCCCATGGTACGCCAATATCGTGAACTATCTTGTCTCCAAGAAAGTTCCCGAGGATTGGCCCAAGAGCAAAATTGACCGACTAAAGTCAGATGCTAGACATTACCATTGGGAGGATCCGATCCTTTTCTTTGAAGGACCGGATTGTGTCTGGAGACAGTGTATTCATCAGGAGGAATACCAGAGTGTCATTTCTTTATGCCATAGCTTAGAGGCAGGAGGACACCACTCCGGGAAGAGGACCGCATGGAAGGTACTTCAGTGTGGCTTTTACTGGCCGACTCTGTTTCGCGATGCCACCACCTTCGCGAAGTCGTGCCCAGTTTGCCAGAGAATGAGAGGAACCGTTGGTTCCAAGGATGAGATGCCAATGCAGCCGGTCATCATTTGTGATGTCTTTGACGCCTGGGGCATCAATTTCATGGGCCCATTCCCTGTCAGCCACGGGTTCGAATACATCCTTCTTGCGGTAGACTATCTATCCAGATGGGTGGAGGCTATCCCGACCCGAGCCGCAGACAGCAGGATTGTCTGTAAATTCATCAAAGAGAACATAATCTCTAGGTTCGGGATCCCCAAAATGATGATATCAGATGGGGGTAGCCATTTTGTGAATCGGGAGGTGAAGAAACTCCTGAAGGACTACGGCATCGAACACCGTGTCGCGAGTCCTTACCACCCACAAACCAATGGTATGGCTGAGGTGTCAAATAGGAAGGTGAAAACCATATTGCAAAAGCTTGTCCGCCCGGACAGGAAGGACTGGTCTCAGATCTTAGATCAAGTCCTCTAGGCGTATAGGACGGCTTACAAGACACCGTTAGGCACCTCCCCATTCCGAATGGTATTCGGAAAGCCATGCCATTTGCCCGCAGAGTTAGTGCACAAATCAGAATGGGCAATAAAGAAGGTCAACTGGAACACACACCTGGATCAGAAACAGAGAGACATGGATCTGAATGAGCTTGTGAAGTCAGAAACCGAGCATACGACAACAGTTTGGTGTACAAGGACAAGGTAAAGCGTTGGCATGATAGATATATCAGACGAAAGACCTTTGTTCCTGGACAGAAAGTATGGTTGTTCAATGCTAGGCTGAAGATTTTCCAAGGCAAGTTAAAGTCTAAGTGGACGGGACCGTTTGTCGTCCGTACGGTGCATGATAGTGGATGTGTCGAGATCTCGGATCTCGCAGATGACGCACCGACATTCCTAGTAAATGGGCAGCTGTTGAAGCACTTCGTTGAATCCAATGAACAGTTAGTCCATGTGGAGGATATTGTATTCATGCGCGAGACAGATACAACAGATACACCTCAAGCCGCGTACGAAACCTTGCAGCAATAAACCCCAGCCATCAGCAGCATCTTCGAAAGATTCAGACCGACTCATATGTATATATCATTCTTACTGTATATCCTATCCTTTACCCCCACGATTCTAGTAACCCATCCCATCCCCACATCATCGATCCATTATCTTGGACTATACTTAGGATGACCAGATCCTAAGTATAGGGGGGAAGGGTCACCCGAGTCGATTCACTGTACATCCTCCAAATCACATTGGTCCTCATACTCATTCCCTACCGATACTTAGGCTGACCTGAGCCTAAGTATAGGGGGGACCGATGCCCGCATTAATACTCATCCATTTCCCATCTTTTCCTCGTCTGCCTCATTTCTGATCTTCTTCTATACTTAGGCTGCCAGAGCCTAAGTATAGGGGGGCGAGATGACTTCTATACTTTTTGGCTCTCCCACGCTTAGCACGAGATATGTCTTTTTCCTCGCTCTTCGTGCTCTGAGGACATATCACACGCATGAAAAGATTGGCCTTTCCCTCGCTCTTCCTCGCTCTTCGGCCTCCAAGCCTAGGCTCGGGCGACCCGAGGCTACACCGAGCCGCAGTCCGAACCTCCTGGGAGCCCGAGTCTCGCTCCGAGCCTAGGACGCCCACGTGAGGAGCACGTGCGGCCTGGGTAAATTGCACAGAAGCCCCTGAAGCTTTCCAAAATTACAAAGAGGTCCCTGTGAAGCAGACCCCACGTGAGGAGCACGTGCCCTGTGGAGAATTTGCATAAGAGTCCATCATATTATCGGTAATTGCATTTTAGTCCCTGTCAGCATATTTGTTTATTGAAATTTCAATTTCCAGTATTGCATTTACACCCCTGTGTTTGCACGCATCCCTAGAGTGCATTTGTCATCATTTTGAAATTCTAAAAATTGCATTTTGTTGAAAATTTTGTCCTCTGTCTATTGGTACACAGGTCATATTTTTGTAAGTTCATTTGAATTATTAATGAATTAATTGGTGAATTGTTGACATATTTTGCCCGTGACACCTTTTGATTTATAGTTAATTCTTTGTGCTTCCAAAATTCATCAAAAATTCACAGTAGCTTAAGGACATCATTTTTAACATACCATAAAAATTCCATAGCATTTTCACGCATATCGAGGCCTAAATAAATTGTTAAGTGATTTTCTTAGATTAATTTTAATTAATTCATTTCACAGTGAAATTAAGTTCTGGTAATTTTCCTAGGTCCCTTCTCATTAGAGCCACCTAGGATAATTTTAGCTCTTGAAAAAATTGTGGCTTGATATTTATTAAAAATTAAATACTGAAAATCACCCTGTCTGTTCATTTAATTCACAGTAAATATATTTAGTGTCGAAAAATTCCAAAAAAAATTAATGTAGGTCATTTTCATCATCATTAATCATCTGGCCAATTTTCATAATTTTTGGACTTCATTTGATACCATAATTATTGAACATTAAATTGGCCTGCATTGTCTACATAAGTCTGCATAAAAAAATTAAAGAAAAAAATTACTCCTTGAAAATCACACACTTGGATCCTTGCTTAAATTCACCTAAGGAGATAGATGCCTCCCTGAGATCGACCTTGGACTTCCACCAAGTAAAAAAATATTGCCGCTTAAAATTAACTTCATATTAATCCATAAGTGGTTTTTGATTAACCCCTCGTATCCGACTACAACGAATCACTTTGATTAATTTGGACATTAAATTGATCGAGTTAACTAAGGGTGCGGGGCGGACATCAGTAGCCATCATCAGAGTTATCCTCAGAGGAAAAGTATTTTAAAGTGGACACACTCCAGATGTTCATGTCTTTTTGTTTCTTTAATTGTTTCCTCAAAATTCGTTCCTTTTTAAGATCAATCGGTTTGTACTCAGATGAATGTTCAGATGCTCCGATCTCAGTCAGCTCATAAGAAATAATTACAGTGTATTTGTGGAAGGTAGGAGCATCAGCTTTGGATGAGTAATAATTAGGAACGGGAGTTATCCAACGAGAATCGAATTTTGAATCCTTTCGAAGATATGGCTTTAGAGCTGCCGAACAGACTTCACTCATGTAGACCACCTTTTCCGGACCTGATGAGGGATCATCAACTGATTCCTCTTCCGAAAGGTCAAATCTGACTTTCTTTTTCTTGTTCCGTGAAGCTGTCGGTTCACTTGAGTATCCAGATGAGTAGCCATTAGAATTTTTCTCCTTGGTTGGTGTTCGACCTACGTTTTGTTCTTAGTCTCCTGAATGTTGGTGCACTCTCGATTTGAAAGGATTTGGTCAAAATAATCAGAGTAGGTTGCTCCAGGGTGCGACCATGCATATGTCTCACGATCGTAGTAGAAGGATTTGTCTATTTTGAGATCCGCAGGAATTGAAATACCGGGGAGAGTATCTGCATGTTCATTCTCGATTGATTTGTCATTGGAGCATTCCTGTGTCAAGTTGATGTAATCCATGTAGTCAGCATAGGTTGACCCAGGGTGAGACCATGCATAAGTTTCCGGATCATAAGATTCATATGCTCGATTTTCCATGGAGAGCGCAACTGAGAATGGAGCAGGGAGGAGATTCTCTAAACCAATAGTCTCACCAACAACCGCAATCTCAGGTGTTGTAGCGGGGTAGGGCTCTTCTACCGCTTCCTGGTTGCGGTTATCGGGGACTTCGTGAGTTGCCTCAGAAAACCGTGGTTCCTCAAAGACTGTATCAGATCGTAGCGATTCCAATGCTGTGAAATTTATTTGCCGAATCTCACAATCAGTAATTGCCTTAGATAATGCTAAGAATGGCTTTCTGAGAATAATTGGAGACTGGGTGAATTCTCCTTGATGCTCAGTATCATTGATCGTGAATTCCATTTTGAGCGGAGCACCTTGGAATTTCATGATGACAGAAATGATTCCTCTCGACCGTTTTATTGATCGGTCCGCTAATTGAATAATTTCTCGTATTTTTCTGATCGGTCCGAGTTTAAGTTCATGAAACACAGAGGTCGGGAGGATATTGATCGGTGAATCGTCATCAATCCTAGCATGGGTGAAAATTGTGTCTTTGATTCTACAGTCGAATCTGGGCAACCACTTCACTATGCGGCTCTTGGTTTTTCTCCTCAACACCAAGGAGGAGGCCATTGACAAGATATGTCTTTCAGATTTTGTTCTAATCCTTCCCGACTTTTTGTTCATTAATTTATCCATTAAAAAATTTTTAAGGTCGGGGAGGTGTTCAATGGCCTTTATGAAGGGAAGTAAAAATCAAGCGTTTTTCCAGTGCTTCCCGTACAATAGGATCCAAATTCTTTAGATCTTCTTCGGTCTCAATTTTTATAAAATTTTCTGGATTTTCAATTTTTTTTGTAGTTTTCAAAATTTTCAATTTTTTTGGTATTTTTTGTGTAGTGTGATGATGTGGTGTGTTCCTCAGATGAGCAGGGACTTTTATGCTCAGGGTAAATGTCAAAGGCATAATTATTTCTAGGGGAATAATGAGCAGAAGTATTGATGTCAAAATCATCCCTAGGTCTTTGAATATCCTCAAAATGAGATCCAATCCTTTCCTCATTCAATTTTATATCCGAGACACCATAGAATGAGATTACTCGGTCGGTAAATTTTTGAAATCTATCCTCCATCAATTCAAATCTTGTTTTTATCCTCGAAATATCATCTTCAAAATTATGTTCATGATCATTCATGGGGGCAGTTGTTTTGTGTTTAATAATTTCATCTTCCCTTTTCCTGTATGTGCGGAGAGGAGAGTTTCTAGGAATGTCCGACATATGATCCTTATTTTCTGAAAATTTCTCCTCAAAAATTATGTAAGGAGGTTGCTCATATGGTCCAGGCATGTGTATTTGATTTGAGTAGAGTTCAATCCTTTGATCGTGATTGGTCAGACCTTGATATTGTGGAGTCAGCATACATGGTTTATGGTTTCTAGGAGGTCAATCCAGACTTCTGTATGAGTATCATGTCTGAAGAGGGGTCTGTCATTGTCGATCCAATGCTGATGATCATTCAGTGCATGTTTATCCATCTGGGTTTGGTTTCTCTGCCAGTCATGAGACTCAAAGGGATTTTGATCATTGGCGAGAAACTGAGAATAAGGCGGTTTAGTCCAAGATGGTAGGTGGTCATGTGCGGTTGGATGGTTTGAGAAAGGATTCAATGAGGTGGCCGAATTCATTCGCGGATGAAAGTTTTCCGCAAATGTTGGAGGATTATGGAAAGAAGAGGATGTAGTTGATTTGGGCTTAACGGAGAAAGATTTATTTTCATAGTGATGTTCGGTCATTTTTGTAAGATTTGAAAAAAATGCTGGGTTGGATCTGCAATTTGGAAGAAGTTCCTTGATGAGAGTTAAATAAAGAGATGAGAGATGATTGCACGGGATAGTCAAAAGAATTGTTATCAAGTGTGCGGCTTTTGCTCTTCGAAATCGGTTCACACACACCAATGCAAACACCAGTCAAACCCCGGGTTCACCGACTTACACAATGAAGCCGTGAGAGTTCGGCTATTATCTTTTCAATTTTAGTTGGTGATAAATCAATCTTGGTAAAAATTTAGCGAGCTGTTAGGTGCCGAAATTTTCTTACAGACTGTCCCGAGTTCGTACGACTAGTTGCATCCACTTTCAGCCAGTATATGTGTATGTACGGACCGTAAAACAGCTACCCGTGTTACTTAAGGACGGAGCCTTACACGGTGTCCTTTAAACCACCCACTCTGCTAAGGAAGTCCGGACCCATAATCGGCTACCCGAATTCCTCACTGAGAAGTAGCTAATCATTTTTAAAATCAGTAGTCTGAATGAAAATATCGGAGCTTGGTTCTAACCTTAAGTATCGTCTCTCGCTCACTCAGAAAAATAAAAACATCCAAGGTCGGGGTTACTCTCCCGCCAAGATTCTTGATTTTATGATTTATTTGCAAGTTGGCTATAATTAGCAGTCGCAATTTTAATTAGGTGATCACTGAAGAAATTAGGTGAGCAGAAATGCACGTCTATCGTTTAGTCCCAATTTCCTTTTAAAATTATGTGACAAAACAAGAGGGAGAAATTCGGGAAAAGTCGATGCACGTGAAAACCAATGATGTATGCTCAGTTAGAAGACTTACAGTGAATCCTCGCAATCTCCATGTGGGATGCTAGATAGAAATTGAAAATTATTCTATATGAGATGCAAGCCAATGAAAAACCGCACCTAAGCAGAAAGTTCTATTAGCGGGGAAGAAATGAGTTAAATTTTGACTAAATTGAACGATCTATGTGCGTCTCAATTAATGTGCAGTGTGGCTTAAGATCCTACGAGCACAATCAAGAATTAAAAACGCTCTAAGAGCCGTATGTGCAGGTCTAACCTAATCGCCACTCAAGTCGGGCCCCACCCTCATCAGAGAGTGAAACATGCCACGACACACCACAGAATAAAGTCAGAGATCTTTCTACACACGCGAGAGTCCAAACGAATACCGCTGTAAATAAGCAACTAATTACAAAAATTAGAAATTGCAGAAATAAACCTAGACTCTACGCTCTCTCACAACTCGACTCAATCTTAATTCTACCTGCGGTTTTTGCGGAAGTCAGTGAAGTTGCGTCGGTTCTTAAAAAAATGCTCCACGTACCGGGTACCTCGCAAGAAAAATAAGAGAGATAGTGTAAGAGAGTGACTAAAAAAATATATGAAAAATAAATGCTAGAAATAAATTGCAGGAAAAAATGGAATTTACCATGCGAATTTTGGGGGTCAGACTACCCGAATGCGGAAAACCGAACGAAAATTTTCAAAACAAAATTCTAAGCCGTTTGCCTCCCCGGCAACGGTGCCATTTGACGAATCCGGATATGTCGAGTTTAAAAAGTTGTTTTTAAATGTCGTGCGTTGTATGCGGCAATCGGAAACGGTCAAGAAAATAACCACACAAAATATTCGTCAATTTGATTAATGCAGTTTTATGTTTATTTTACTTGGACAAGTCCCAAGGTCGATCACAAGGAGGTAAAGGAACAACCTAGAATTATGTCTATCAAAATTCATTCACGGTTTTCGAGGCGGTCTTTTTTTTTGGAATTTTTAACGTACTAAGGGATGCAAAATACAAATTCGGCCTTTTTAGGGACTAAAATGTAAATTACGATCAAACGATGTCCAAAAAATATGAAATTTAGCCACAATGTAAAATATGATGTAATGAGTGCATTGTATTTTTTTGGAATTTTTGGATGCAATATGAATTTTTATGGTTTTTTTAAATGCAAACAAAATGAATTTCAATATTTAATTATGATAAATATTAAACCTAATTATTTTCAAGGAAGAAAAATATCTAAGATCTATACTACGTGATTGATCTCAGAAAAATCCTAAACCTTGAAAATGTGAGATCTAATACTTATTAAAAATTAAATACTGAAATGTGCAAAATAATTTTTACAGGTCAAACTATGTATGCAAATGCAATTATTTTTGGGCACAATGTCAAGACAATTAACTCTACAAAATGTGATTTTTCAGGGATTTTTAAAGCAACGATTAATCAAAGATGAATTTAAGAGCACAAACTGGGTAAAATATATAAATTTCTACAAAACAATTATTTATTAATTAATTATTCAATCACAAAAATATCCACAATATGTCAAAGTGTAGAAAATTGATTAACAAACATCATGTTATTTTTAGATAAATAAAATAATGTCAAAAAGAGGTTCAAAACAAAAGGGGAATACATGGGTATGAATGCAATAATTAAGAAGATAAAATGCAGAGCAAGGACTTAAATGTAAATACCGATAACTGGGGGAGCGTTCTTGCAAAATTCCTAAAAGGGCACGTGCGTAACACGTGCCCTCTGGTCGGTGGACTAGAGCGTAAATTGGGGGTCTTCGGGGGGGGGCTCTGTGCAATTCTCCCTCGTAACGTGCGGAGCATGTGACCTGGGTTTGATGAAGCAGGACGTTCCCCACGCACGCGCCTAGCGCGTGCTGGGGCCTCGGGCTGCGAGCCCGGTGGTCCGATGGCGAGGGGTGCTTCTGGTGGCGATGGCTGCGGAGGTAGGCGATGTGCGATGGTTGCGCGGAGATGAATGTGGCACGTAGATGTCGTAGTTGGCATAGACGGATGACGTTGGTGGTCGATATCGGAGGTAGGCCGGTGGTGGAACGAGGCGGTGGCGAGGCGATGACGGAGGTCGAAGACGTGGGGGTTGGAGTTGATACGCGTTGACCAGCGATGAGTAGCGGAGGAGACGACGTTGGGGTTCGATGAAGCGGTGGCACGGTTTTGTGAAGACGAGGCCACGACGTCGGTGAAGCTTGTGATGGCGATGAAGATGCGTTGGAGGTGTAGTGCATCGGAGGAGGTTACGCCTGGAGGGCTGTCTGCGACAAGGTGGGGCTGCCTTGGATCTCGCCGCACATTTGAGGTCGAACGCCGGAGCACGGTGCTGTCACCACCGGCTGAGCCTGGGCTCCTCCTTCAGCTGATGGCAATCGGCGGATGAGGGTTGAAGGGCCGGTGGTGGGGGTTTTATAGGATGCGGGGTTTCGGCCGGAGAAGGAAGGTGGGTAGGCCAGGATTCGATTGGGAATCGCGGGGATATGCGAGTGAGGAGAAGATCTCGGATGAGGCGGCGGTGGCGAGATTCGCGGGGCGGTGATCGGAGATGGTCGGGATGCGGCAGAGGTGCAAGATCCGCGTCGTAAAAATCAGGGGCGGTGGTGCCTAATTTGGGAAAGGAGGTGGAGGTAGACGAAACATAGGTGCCGTCTGATCGGCCGAGATCGGACGGCCCCTGTTGAGACACGTGGCGGAGCGATAAGGGGGGATGGGAGGGCACGTGCGGAGCACGTGCCTGGGAGGCACGTGTGACGCACGTGCGGCCTCTTTATATATTATTTTATTTTATTTATTTATTTTTATTTTTTAATAAAAACGACATTATAAATATACAAAAAATGGCTGACACATGGCGGCACCAGGTGCTGCCACGTGTTAGCACCAGAAAATTCGAAATATAATTATCTTGTAAAATCAAAACAAATAGTAAATGACCTCAGATCGAAAAAGTTTCTTCACGAAAATTGCTCGTCTCGATGAGATCTACAACTTTCATGAAGACATTAACACCGAAATCGATCATTTGCACAAAGTGATATTTTTGGGGTATCCCATGTACATAGAACACCTTGATTTTGGGGTTTTGTAATTTTTATATCATTTTTAGATTAGATAAAAATCCGGAAAAAATATGATAAATCAGAGATAAATAATTACACATTAATATAATTTTTTTTATTTTTATTAATCAATAAAATATGTAATTAAAATATTAGGTCAAAAACCGCTAAAATATATAGTATACAAAAGAGGCCCAAAACCCAACTTTCACATATGAGCTCCGATTCACTTGAACTTGGTCTTGTTTTGAAGGTAACTGAATATACATTAGTTCAAAAGTGAGTAGGATTAAATCGGACACTGGATGAGGAAGATATGATGTTTTTAGTCTGGAAATCCTGAAGCTAGGGTTTGGGTTTTTGGTCGACTTATCTGGGTTAGTTATTTTTTTGTATTTTCCCTTTATTCTTGTTAGTGATATCCACACAACGGAGGTTGTTTTGGCTTATTCGGAGTTAGCATGAATGAGTTAAAAAGCAGGGAAGTTAGGTTATTTACAGGTCAATTTGGCTGGGATTTTTGGCTTCTTATTTTATGCAGAAATTTATGTTAAAATGATATTCTTATGAAAACATGCATGAATGCTAATTATGCAGAATAGATGCTGAAATGCTGTTGATTTTAAGGGATTTGAGCTTAATACGTGAGATTTAGAGTGATGAATTCGGGATTCATCAGGGGCGGCCAAGGAGAAACCCCATTTTTCCTATATATTCACATACAATTAATGGGATTTTACCACTGAGCTCCATGACGAGGAGTTATCTGATCAACTACATATATTTTGGAGATCTTATTCTAGAACTGAGAACCCTCTCCTCAAACCATGAATCCACCGCACTTCAAGCAACAACAATAACAAAATTCCACCATTGAAAATTATCCAATTATAAAGAAGCTATAGGAATTTAAGAAAATAGAAATATGTAATAACTTCTTATGCAATTAATTAAGTAAGAGAAGCACATGAAATGAATTGTGAACAATTTCTGGCAAGATGTAATATATGTGAAATTTAGAAACTGCATATGGAAGCATCGTTACTAAATTTTGTGAATATTCATCGAGTCCATATCAACTCTAGTTCAGTTACTAATAAGAATCACATAACAAAAGGTTTTGTTTACCAAAAGCGACATAATATCAAAAGCATAAGACACAGTCACAACGTTGACATATAATATATAGTGGAAACGTAATATTGTAGATAGAATGTAAGTTGTAAAATATAATGTTCGACATATGATGAAAATTAAGTAAAATTAGTTATTTTTGTAGAATAATAACTGATATTTTCCACGTAGCATCAAGCAATGACAATAAGAATATAGTCGTGGAATGAGCTAATTTCAGATAAGACATGAACGATGTTCTCATGTATTTCAACATTTAGTTAATAGAAATTGAGAATCAAATGATGGAACATATTCATTGAACAAAAAATATGAAATGGTAATTATTTGATGGACTAACACATGCAGGCATAATGACCTCAACATCTAATGCTTTGCCCTCGCCGTCCATTGCTTCCTTTCCTACAAATAGAAAGAAAAAACTACATGACATATCATGGAAATGCAATCATAAGACTGGATTATTAATTCCCTAAAAAATAATACAACAAGCAGAATGTAACTCTTAAAGGTATTGCTCATATGCATTACGAAAATTAGATGGTAGACAAAATGTAGGTTGCCAAATATATTGTTTAAGGTATCACCCAGATTTCAGTGAATTTATGATTACAGTAGACGAATAACTAATAGTTGCATCTCTAATGAAAATCTCTATTATACAGAAATATAGCACAAATTAATTACGAAAAAAATATGATCATGGAATAACTTTACTTCAAATCGAATATGAAAAATGTTGGTATCTCCGGTTAGAAAGAAGAAAGGATGGAATGTTGAAAGAAATTCATTAAGCAAAGGAACATAAAATGGTAAATATTTATTGCAATAGTACCTTGTATGTAATTTATCAAGGCACTTCTCAAGGTATCACAGAGATATTTAGTAACAATTATTAATGATTATAATAGAATCCTAATAGATGTATGTACATACTAAAAAAGTTGTTTACAGAGAAACATAGCACAAACCAATGAAAATAAGAAGATAACTTTAGGATGAACTTATTTCATATGAAAACTAAAAAATGTTAGTGGTGGTTCTACCTTCAGTGATAATAATGCTATCAAGAAACAATGGTCATCTCACTACACTTAACTCATAACTGCCTGCAAATAAAAAGAGTAAATATTAGATGCAATAAATAAATAAGAACATTAATTGAGAATATAATACGAAAAAATTTTCATGAAAAAGGATATTAAATTAGCAGAACCGCCAGAAAAAGCAAAAGGTAAGGAGATTATATGTATATATTAAGTCTGTTAGATATTAAATCAGTTGAACAACTAAGAAGGCAACGGTAAGAGAATTATATGTATAATACAAGCATATTGTAATATAAGATCTGTCTGGAACGTATTCTCTACGTGCATTTCTTCAAGAAAATGAATCTTGCAGTCTATTTTGCTCGCATGACTGAAAACAATCCGATACCTCCCACCCCAATATATCTTAGGTGCTCGATTATTTATTTCATATGGAATAAGTCTGCAAGACACCCGTGTTATGGAGCATTCGAAAAAAATCCATAACATCTGATTTGGTCTTTATTTATCTTTTACGTATAATGCATAATGAATGTTACATGCCAATTGTTGGAGCAACGGAAGATTGGTGGTGTATAAGAAGCAAATTAGAGGGAGAGAATATGGATCAATGCACATAGTAGATGTAAACTTAAGAACTTCTTTTCTTTAAAACTTGAACTTGCATACAACACTTGAACTTTTACCAGAAGAGGACTTACAATGTTTACAACAAAGGAAGAGGGACTTACAACACTTGAAAGGTTGAGGACACTCAAGAGGGTGGAGATATTTTGGAAGAGTGATCTAGAATCATCTTCCATACTTATCCTTTAAGATAAAATATCTAAATATTTTCGTGGGAGGTGGAGAAATATCTGGATATTTTCTCCACCTCTCTCTTTTCTAGAATCTTCTTCCAAATACATATCTTCATGAAGCTTCTTCATATGTTGATGGAAGATATAAGCCCACCTATCTTCGTATGGGTTGAACATTGTATGCCCATGTATAAAAAGGCTCATTACAATAATACTTAATGGGCTAATTACAAATTATATTTTCAACGGCAGTCTCCATAGGTAATAGTAATTTAGGGTTTTTCTATCACCACGGTTTAAATCCAAACTCCTTCAAAGTCAAAATCAGAACATGTTTTTAAATCTTCGTGAAGCAAATAAATTGAAAAACTACAAATATATATATGATTAAAAAAATGTTTAACATGGATCAAGACTCTTGACATCTGAGTTTTTTTCAACAGCATGGTTTAAGTCCAAACTACTTCAAAGGCAAAAACCAAAACATCTTCGTGGATTACCACTTGAACGTGATCAGAAGGTTGGAAATCTTCACGTATCGCAAAGAAAACAAATCTATGTCAAACTACAAATAGGTATAAGATAAAGAAAACTCTTGAACATGGGGCAAGACCCTTCAAACCTTCCCTATTGGTAAAAGAAAGGAAAATTAAGAAATTAACTGATCATACCAGACTCCAGAAGCATCCACAATCTAGCAGTCTCCTATGAAAGTAGCAATGTGACAACGGTAGACCGGCAAACTTCTCCCTACGCTATGGTGATCAGATCCATGAAGCGTGAGAGACGTGTAAGGGGAGCAGAGAAGCGGTGTCGAAATTAGAAAGATGGAGCCAATCGAAAAAGAGAGACAAACAGAAATCGATTTGTGGTTGGTTGCCGGAGAGATCGACGCTCCCTTCAATGTCGTGTCCACGAAGAAACTCTCCATATGCACACATCTATTTGCATTTTTTTGCGACGCGTGACTCCACAACGATTAAAAGAATTTCAACAATATTGGGAAAAAACGATGAATGTAACCAATCGTCCATCCGTGTAGCAACGACTCGTAACCACGCGGTACGAATATGCAATAGGTGGCTTAAGAAGAAATTCTGTCTAGATTAATCTACCCACGATTCTCATTATCACGTAAATTCCAAATGCAAAATGTTTAATAGTGCCCGTGGAGAGGGTCATAGACAGTGCCTACTCCACGGGCTTTCATATATAGTAAGATTACCTAAGGTTTGTATTACTTTGAAAGGAATTAAGGATTATACTTGTGAGATGAAAATATGATCTTCATGCGTAGGCTGCATGCTATAATATTAATTATAGAGTTTTCAATAAGGATATAACCTGGTATAAGTCGTTAAATAAAAGCATAAAGGCTGCCTTTGTAAATAGTTGTCCACCTGATGAATCGAAATATAGTCTCTTTAATAATCAATAATTGTTGTATACGAAACACATTTTAGTTCAACAAAAACCACAATCTTTGAATGTTGCGGAGAATTTGAACTTGGTAAGTTTACCAAGGTCGAACACAGGGGTACGAGCCTTCTCGCAATTTATCGAATATTATTGATTAAATAAGAACGATCAAATTCAATTAGGTCTTCATTATACGGATACAATGTACATAATACCTAATGCACAGATAATATGCGAATAATGAACAATGTAAAGAATATGCAGAGACGAAACAATCTGGTATAAATAAAATGAGATGCAATGATATGATGCGAAATCATGCAAAATGAGAGATGCATTTTTTATTTCTTTTTATTCTATGCAGAATAAATGTGACGCAAAATGTAAAGAGAATATGGTGCATTTAATGTACATTGTGAATGATGTGAATTATGCAATTGTTATTTTGACTTTTAGCAATATAAATTGATGCAAGATGATGTAAGGATGCATATACAAATATACCCCAAAAAAGAGTTCAATTATTGAGCAATAAAAGAGATTTGATTTCATGATTAGTTAGATCACAAAGAAGCATCAAAGATCCATTAATGACATCCAAATGAGGAGCAAATGATACAATGAACATTTGGAAATTAACAACTTAAATTCCTCATCAGATCATAGAAATAAACATACCATCATTAAGAGCCTGAAATTAGCAAAATAATGAAATTGAAATCAATTGAAATGGAGTTCATATGTTCAAGATATTCAATAAATAGTACAAGGGCATAAATGCAAATCAAAACTATAGAACTATGCATAATAGTCCCAAGTAGGAGTATTTATGCAATAAAGGGAAGTTGATGAGGGTCCTATACAATTTGACTAGGTGCGACGCGTGAGGCACGTGCGCCTGGGCCGGACTTCTTTACAAATATGAAAACTCTACAGGGGTATGAATGCAAATTTTCTACCCCCTCACGTGTGTTGCACATGCGTTGAGGTTCGGGAGGGGCAATTGGCTCGAGGCAGGTGGCTCGGGCCACATGGGTGACCCGAGTGATTCTTACATTGTCTCGGTCCCACCGAGGCTCTAGCTTGGCTTCGAGGAATGGATCCCACGGCAACTTCTCTCTTGAGCTCCTCCTTGGCGCAGCAACGTCAGTCTCCGGCGAGCTCCCAGTTCCTCCGACTAGCTCCCTTTGGCCGACAGAAGGTTGGGGAAGGTTATGGATCTACAGGCGAAGATCGTAGAGAGGTGGAGACGCTTTGAGGTAGCCTGGATCGTTGAGTCGATGCCACCATATCGGAGGCGAGATTCTAGAAAGGAGGAGCTTCAGAATCTTCAGCCATTAATGGATGTACCTACATGGGGCTAGATGTGCATAGTTGAGGCGTGTGTGAAGCGGATGGAGGGCTTATGTGCGGAGAAGGTGGTGCCCTTAGTGTGATCTCCTCCACCTCCGACGGAGGAGAAGGCACGGGATGGATAAGGTTGCAGAGGAAGGGAGGAGGTGGATGTGGTGGTCGACGAAGGAGATTGATATGCGACAAAGGTGTTGCTATAAAGAATTGAAGGTGATTGTGGATGTATGCATAAAATAAAACAGGGGAAATCAAAGAAGAAGGGAGATGGATATGCACTTGATCGGTCAGTCTCCGGCAGAGGAGGGGGCTTAGGCTGAGCTTCTTGCGAAGCTCCAGTCATCGCACATTGAGGGCAGTCTGACCTCAGAGCTCAACAAATGCAGAGCCGTCATTACATGGCTAAGTTGACCATGGGTCAACACCTGACCGGAGTTGCCATTATGGCCCCTCAATCCAACCTCTGTCTGTCATAGGGAGGCAGAGGGGGCTACGCTTTAGGCACTTGAATGGTGAACCAGGGGGAACGAGGGCGGAGGTGGTTTTTCATAGGTGGCCACGGGCTGTTTCATGAGTGGTGGAGTCATGGATTGTAATGGATATGATGAAGCCATAGAGAAGCGCCCGTGGAGAGTTAATGGTCGTGCGAAGATCATGAAAGTTATTACTATGCATAGGATGGTTTAGGTTGTGGAGGGGAGGTCACAGATGCTTGCTAAAAATGGAAGGGGCGAGGCTCGACGAGGTGTAACGACAGGCGAAGGGAGGTAGTTGAAGGTAGGAGATAGGTTCTAGGCTGTTGGATGGCAAGATCCAACGATCCATATGTGAGCGCGAGGGGAGGGTCGAGATCGGATCTTCTGATCCGATCCAAAGGTGGAGAGATGAGCGGACGTGGGCGACTCGGATGAAGCAGAGGGCTTCATCCTATGGTGGGGAAATATCGAGTGGCATGGAGGGCGCTTAGCCATTGGATGCATAATGATCCTACGATTGTGGCGGAAGTGGCGGCTTGGATCCAATCTGGAAGGTCGATCCAAGGGCGGAGAGCTAGGATAAGATGGGCGGTTGAGACGAAGGTGGGCATGGAGGGATCAGACGATTAAGAGAGAGGTCAGGTGGTGTGCAGAGAAGGGGCCACGTGAGCAGCCCAGGGGGCGCCACGTGGCCCAATCAGATTATTCATAAAAGAAAAAAAATGGAAGAATAATACAAAAGAAATAAAAGAAAGCACAATCAGCAAAAAGTCAAAAACATGAAAGTTGTAGATCTCGAGGAGATCTATAAGTTTCATGTTGGACAAAAACCCAAAAGAGATCAAAAACACAAAGAAATGTTTTTGGAAGTCTTTTTAGCGAATAAAAACACTAGTTTTAATGGCTTTGAATTTTTTTATATTTTAAATTTCTTTTTAACATCAAAACAAATATCTAGATATTTAATCTAATTTTTAGAGAGTTTTTAATAGGGAATAAAATAAGTAAAATAAAAGAAAAATAAAAGGGTTAATTTATAAAGAAATTTAGGGTTATTTGTAGGAGAAGGGTTTATTGTTAATGATGTAGAGTTAATGAAGATTTGCAATGAAGTGCTTATACTCTGAGGATAATAAGGGAGTATAGTAATGACAATTCAGAGAATCATCATCCTCATATACTTAAACTATGCTCGTCCTCGAGCATATAAAGAATGAAGGAGTCAGATTAATTCCTGACATGCATGTGAATTTTCGCTTAATTCATCTAAGATCTTTAATTTGAGTGATCCTAAAATTCCAGACTCAATCATGCTTTAGTCGAAAGGAATCAAAATACTCTAATTTTCAGACTCTCTATTTTGTACATATAATATAAGAATATAGCATTTAGTGTACTGCAATCATGAGAGTTGAGTTGAGATGTCACCCAAGGTCCTAATCCAGGAGACTCTCCTCTAGACCTAATCCTCAGCACTAGGGAATAAATTAGTTATTGCATTCAGTCTATCATCTCAGTAGTTCATCATACTTTAAAGTATATATAATAGGCCAGAAGATGGAGGGTTTAGGTTTGTGTATTTTCTTCTCTTCCTCTCATTGGAACAAGGGTCCTCTCGATTGCCTTTTTGCTTAACACATGTATTTTTGGTTGTTGACCAATGCATCAATCAAAAGTTGTTGAGTCGTCTATACTCGTTTTCCTGAGAGTACACCGGGATATGTCTTCTTTAAGTATCTAATATACTTACACCTAGACTTATATCGCTTACAATGCAGAGCCCTTTTTGAGGTACTAGCCCAACTTAGTTGGCCTAATTAGCTTTTATTCAAGTGGGCACTTTGAAAATAATTAGGAGCGCTCGTCTTTGATTGAAGATCTTTGAGATTGACTTGCAATGAGAGAGCTTTTCTTTTAATGTTTTTTCCTTTTCTTTTTGTCTAGCTCCACTGCTTTTACCAAGATTTGACGGTCACTAATGAACAAATTTTCATCACACCCTGGCACATAGGTCAGTATCGAGCGCGACATGCGAACTTTTCAGATACTGGTTAGGTTTTGCTGACATTCAGGTTTCTTGAAGCCTTCATTAACTTTATCCCATCCTTGAACATCATTAAACCAGGTCTAGACTCAAGTCACCAGTCCCAGTTCCTCGGGTGATGACTCAACTCATCAATCATTCGTGTAGTTGTGAAAGTGAGGTCTTGATCATATTCTTTTGAAGGAAGAGATTGAGAATGAAATATAGCGCTCATATCTTTTAAATTAGGAAAATATAGTTTATTAAGTCTTAAACCCTAATGACTAAGGTTGGTTAACTCATATTCTCAAGATCGGCAAAAATCAAGTATCCTCAAATCCTTTTTTGTGACTTTTTTTTATTTTGCAATTTTAAGAGATTTTTCTTTTTTATTCTTGAGAGAAATAATGATTGGCCCAGCTCATATGAATAGTTACATCTATTTCCAGCCAAGTACGAATGTAAGTACGGACTGTTAGACGACTACCCGTATTACTTCAAGACAGTGCCATTCGTGTTGTCTTTTAACCATCCATTATGTTAAGGGAGAATGTAGTTCCCTCATTGAGAAACGGCTACTCATTTTTAAGCTCGGTAGTCATAATCGATGCTCAAGAAAAGATTTTGTCTTTCAGATTTTTATGGAATTTTTGAATAAGGTTAATTGAAAACAACGTTAGCCTCTCATTCTTGAAAACATATTGAAAATATTTTCCAAACCATGTCATGATATAGATATTTTCAGAAAAATTCAAATATTTTTCAAACAAGCCGAATCTATATTTTTCAAACCATTGTCAAATATTTTTCAAAATAATGTCACATAGTTAGGAAATTTTCAAAGCATTTACGACCATTTTTTATGAAAATTGATTAAAAAACTTATACCTCAGCCCCAAAAAGTTTTAAAATTTCCAAAATACAAGCTATGGCTAATGTGTGTATACAATATATACAGTATACCCCTCTATACTTAACTTTTGATATGTCCTCATAGTACAAAGTGATATGAAGCCATAGCTCAAGTTAAATACAAGGTGATCTACCAGAACTGACTCAGATTCTCTCCTATACTTAGGTTAAGATAACCTAAGTATAAGAAGAACAAGAAGAGGGAAGGATGGTCTTGACTCGGGTCATTTATTTAAGAGTCAATTTATTTGACAAAACAAAACAAATTTTCATTAAAAAACTAATCTAGTATGTTCAAGAAAATCACGATGCATATGGAATCTTAAATAATTGAAAGAAAGAAAGAAACATAGAAATTGTACCTTCTTTGTGCAAGAATGATCGTGGAATGAACTTATAGTAGTATCCAATACTCAAACCTATTCAATCATTGTAACAAAGAATTAGTGAGGAGAATAAAGATAGTACAATTTTATCGTATTCACCATATATGTAATGAGAACTGGTAAGATACATATGGATATGTAAGGTTCCTGACAGTGAGATCTTGCCACGGTGTGAGAACATAATACGAAGCATTTCATTACAAAAATAGTCTAAATTTGAATCCTCCTTTAATTAAGCATTAGCAAGTTGGTTAGGTGTGCTAATCATGTTAATGAAGGTCTGATGTCTTGTGAAGATAATGACAAGTATGTGCACTGTGGAAAGTTCCCTATGTTAAACTTACAGGGTTTATATTTCCAGAGAAGAATACTTTTTCTAGCAGTAGCATTAAATTTTACGCAATGTAATGGCCAGGTGAGAACACAAGAACAATATTATATATGTCCATCATTCCTCTTCTTAAAAAGCTTTCATTTGATTTAAATAACTACCAACAGTGATTATCATACTGATTTAGTGGCAACACTTCACAATTTATTCAGCTTGTTTCCACTAAACAAAGTAAAATCACATTAAACAATCAAAACACCTTTTATGTGAAACGTCAATAACATTAAATAAATCAAAATCAAATCTTTGTGCTCATATATTCTCGTCAGCATGTTTATGTTTCCACTGCATGCTAAAACGGTAAAGCAACAATGGTAACTAATTCCATAAAGCTATGAATGTTGCATGACAATACACAACATGAAAATCAAAATCACAATGCAATGAATGTTCCACGACGACAACAGACCAACACACACACATAGGATTTTTATCCAATGACCCTATACCCATTAAAGATGAGATGAGCTCCTCTTTTTAACCCTTTGATCTTAATCCAACCATCATTGTATTATATGTATATTACCTTTTTTAAGAAGATTATTTCAATCCCCAAATAGTAGGAACCGTAATCATAATGGAAAGAAAACTAAATTGGAAATTATAAGGAAACCTAAAAATAGCACGTACTTATAAAACATATTGTATTGCAACGAGAGGATTGATCTAGCGATTTGCAACGTGAGGAGATTGATCTTGTAAAGTGAGGCGATCGATTTATCCAATGTAAGGTTTTATTTTTGAAGATTAAACGTTTATTTCATGATATCGGTAGAATCTGGTTGGTTTTTTATTGAATTTTCGATTTCAATTTTAAACGTGATGGATTATTTGTGATTGTATTTGAATCGTGATATCTCAGAAGCAATGGTGAATGATGATTCTTGGTTGGATTTGGATCGTCAGAATATCATTTGAGAAGGATCGACGATGGATGACTTGCAATTGGATTGGATCGTCAAAATATCATATGAGAAGAATCGACGATAGATGACTTGCAATTGGATTGGATCATGAAAACACTATTTTGGAAGGATCACATTCAATTTATATTACTTTTGAATCCTTAAAAATTACTTATATTGCATTATGTTACTTAGTCAAATTACTAAAAAAATGATACCAAGTTACTCATGGCATTTGTCAAAGTTACTGACAATATGGCATGTATTACTTTTCTATATATTATTCTTATCGATTCAATTTTATTCACTAGTTACCTATGTATCTAAGAAAATACCACGTGTTACTTGTCAGTTTGTCATTCTTACTTAATCTTTTATACTGGATTACTAATATATTTACTTAATTTACTTATAAGATATTTTATGTTACTATCGCTAACATAATTGTTACTTTTCGTGCATTACTTTGGAAATGTACTGAGTTACCAATGTATTTACATTATTTATCGAGACAATATTTTAATTTTACTATTGCCTTCATAATTTTTACTGCTTCCTCTTTAGTTCTTACAACTCGCAACTACTGGTTTACTAATTCATTTTTATTTAAAGTATGCAAGATGTCTGAATACTTCTGATGTGTTACAACTCGCAACATCATTCATGGATGAAAAAAATAAAAAATGAAACATTAATGATTGTTGTATACTTCCTGATTAAAGAGTCGAGGGGAATATTTTTGACAATATTATTAAGAACCAATCATTTTGTAACTAATACAAGAGGTAATAACAAATACAATCATCAAATGAATATATTGATGTGTAACCATAATTTCAGTAACTAATCACAATGACTCAGTAATATGGATATAAATATTCAATAATTCACCGTATAACATCAGTAATATTTCTACTCAATGATCTAGTAATTATTCAGAAATACTAGGTAAGTATATCTTTAGTAACAATCATAATTAGTTTAGTAATATGGACATTGTAATCAGTAAATATTGCATGAACACTAGTAATTACATAATCAGTAATTGATGTATATACACTAGTAACTACAACATCAGTAACAATTACAATGAGTTCAGTAATATGGACATCTGTAAATAGTAATTGCTATACAAACATTATTAAGTATAACTTCAGTAACCAGTCATCCCGTAATTATAATTTCCGTAACTAATCACATTGAGTCAGTAATATGAACATGAATATTCAGTAATTATTTATATAAACATAAGTAATCACATTGAGTCAGTAATTATTTTATCTATTCAGTTGTCTAGTACATATATATAAGTACTAAATAAATATAACTTCAGTAACAATCATAATGCGTTCAGTTTATAATCGGTAATTATTGTATGGATATTAGTAATTGACTCAATCACTATTTATTGTAATCAGTAATTTATCTTTTCTAATTTTTACGTGGAATGATCATTCTAAATAAATTTTATGCCAACAATAATTTAACGTTTATTTTTTTATCTTACTAAAACCGACCATATATTTTTAAGGAAATGATTAGCTCGAATTCTTATTATGTTAATTATACAAAGCACGTTGTTATTACCAAAATCGTGCCCTACCAAATAGAACCAACTTATACATGTGACGAGCCCACGTTTGGTGCTCACCACAACTCAAATGGGCAAGGAGCTCATTGGATAAGTGCCCTACACACACATATAAACAACCTATGCGTAATCTGGACCATTTGTTAAATCAAATGAGATTTCGAAACGTGTAAGCTTGACGCACATCCACTTTGATCCGATGACATCGATCATCTAACGCACGTGCACTCCAATCTGATGACATTATCATCTATCTCTATGAGGAAGATAGAAATCAAAATAACTTACAGGCTCTGTCCCACTGTCAAACGAAGTCAATGGCATTGGAAGAAGGAGTCGTGCAACCTACGATGTTGAGGGAAGGATCGTGTAATCCAGCAATACTAGGAGGAAGGGATTGTGCGATCCAACGGTATTGAAAGGAGGGATCGTGCAATCTCTAGAGACTTGGAGTGATTAGATGGGATATGGGATCGTTGATGCCTAGGGATGGAATCATACAAGTCCTGGAAATGTGTTAATGTGTTTCTTGAAAGGTCTTTGAAGGAAAAGGTGAAATAATTGGGAGGGAATTTTTTTATAACTCCAAATGGTATATACCACGGACAACTCACCACTAATTGTAGAATACATTTTACCCCTGCCGATTATATATCTAGGCGGATCGATGGGCCGCTTCGCTTCGGTATTCCATCACCATAAAGAGAAGGGGCACACCATAGCCATTGATTTAGGGGGAAAGGGATTCAACGAGAACTATTGCTGATGGCTCCTGAATAGCTGTGGGAGAGACATGAAAAAGTGCAAAAGGTAGTAGTTAGTAGGACTCCTCAGCCTGAGAACAGATAGAACGAGTCAGAGGCTGTCTCTTTCCAGGTCAAATAAAAAACTCACTATATAAAGCAAAAAGCTATATCAAACTCTCCACGAATATTCGTCACTTATATGTATTTTTCCGGTAGTGTTACCAAGTTCCCGCGTAGCTAAGGCATGCAAGTCGCGTACTTGTGTGTGGTAAATTAATATAAGAAATAATTCATGATTGGATACAGTAATTACAATGGTATACCATTGTAAACTCTAACCAACATGTGGAAATCTCAAGATCAACGTGGTATTCTTCAGACAATTATTAAATTAACAAATAAAGTTGGTGAACATGCGACATCTTGTAAATGAGGATAACTTGGTAATTAAGTCTTCGTCATATATGCATATGTCACAAGATAGAGTTGAGCACGCATGTCTTGCTTACTCATACATGAGTTATTATAGTATTTATTTCATTACCAGGAATTTCTCATAACGTTAGCCTCGTGTGAACACAACATGTGTAAAAGAGAAGCAGCTGCAACAAAAGTGGCTTTTGAGGAGATCATACTTTCTATCGTCATACTTGCACCAGCAGGGTGCGTAATACGTAGAGTAATTTATTTGCTTTTGCCTTATTTTTAATTCTATTTGAGGGACAATGTAATGGATATTTGTAAAGCATCAGCTGCACATTTTATGGCTTATGATGTATCTCATTTTGTGGACATGTACTTGTTTAGCATTATTAATGATAATCAATTGATGTTGCATTACATTTCATTTTAGGGATTTTTACCCGACAGACCTTGTAAATTTTGCCAACTACCACCACGACCTTTGAAATAACCTAATTTCTCACTCGACCCCGTAAACTTTTTAACTCTTACCCTACATATCCCGTGGTTAACCTCATCCATTTACCCATTAGATATAACTAAATTCGGTTAAAAAGATATATGAACTGACCTCTTTGTTTCTTAAATTTACAAACATGGCATGATGCACCTCCTCTTTCTCCCCTCCCCCCTTCCATATTCCTCTGCCTCATCTGTCTCCCCTCCACTCCTCCCGTTGTTCCAGCCCGAGCCGCTGCCTCCCCTCCCATTGCTCCGTCCTGAGTCTCCGCCGACGCAGGGATCAAGAACTCGTGTTCCGATCCGATCTTCACGACCTCTGTCTCCGGCTCCGCCGTCGTGTACTCCTTTAGAAGCATGTCCCCGAAACCACGAGACAACGAGGGTCCCTTATAGTCTCCATACATTATTGTGGCAATCGATGTAACCACCATGTAGTCGAGGAAGTAAACTTTAAGTTCTAAATGTAATGCAATCTTTCTTTTGGATGTCAACCACCAAAGATTTGAAGATGAAGGCTTACCAGTCGCTCGATTCTCTCCCTTTCATCTTCTCTCGATGGCTTTGTGGTCGGACGTGAGGGCCACCGCGGTGCCGTTTCTGCTCAAGATTGCGCGGTAGTCCCCAGCATTTGAAACGTCGAGGTGGTTGTTCCTGATCAGTGCAGTGACACTGCATGCACCACCGGTGACCTCCTCTGGCAAGAGGTGTGAATCCGCCTTGATGTAGCCGATCTTCACAGGTTCCTCAACCCCAAATTCAGAACCTCTCAGTTTTGCTACTTCTCCCGCCACGTGTTTGTGGAGATTCCTCGATACGAACTCGGTCACGTCTGAGCCTTTGTGCCATTTGAAAACTCCAAGGAATGCCTGAAGCCCCCATGCATGAGATCAGACACTTAAAAGAATTGTCTTATATATTTCTGTCTGTTCGAATGGGACCGATTTGGATTGTGCTTAAACAAAGTAACTCTGGAAGTACCAGCTTGGAGAAGCCGTCGATGTTGGTTGATGACACGTGGTGGTTTCCCATGTGGTGCCTCTTCCTATCCCTCTTGCAGAAGACAGAGAACATCTCGTCGTCATCCTCAACCTCATCAATCCCGACTTCCACCATGTTCTTCTCTACCAATAATTGCATGTTGGGTAACTCTAAGAGCATGGGCCTCTTCCTCTTGAGAGCCTTGTTGTCTCTGTCTACACAATGGCTGCCAGAACACAAAATCGACGGAGGAGCTGTTGCACTCCTCCTTTACGAACGAGGCATTGAGACCAATCGAACGATAACGCAGGAGATGTGTAGTAAGAGGATTGGAAGGCGAAGTCATCCACTTGTAATCCACTGGAATTCACGAGGAAGAGAATGCTGGAGAGCTCCTAGCCATGTTCTCCATGTTCGGTTTCTTCATCTAGGCCATCGTCACCATAGAGGAGAGAAGGAAGAAGAGAGAAGCTTGTAGTCTGGGAAGAATAGAAAGGAGGTGGTGAAGGATATGGAAAATATCCTCAAGCGCATCACGGAAGCGTGATCGTCGTATCGGATACGACGAGGAACGACTAGTCGTACTAGTTGTTCGGTGCAGCGGAATTTAAAAATTTTATTCGATGAAACCACATGATCCGAGAACCATTCTCAGATCGTTTCATCTATAACCACAACAAGTATAACGCAATACCTCTTGAAGCGTGGTTGATCAAGTCTCTAAAGAAAGAGACCTCCTGTCTCAAGTCCGATCATCGACGAGACTGCTTGCGAGCGCGGGGATGAACCGCGTTGTCCTCGCAATCCAAGAAGATGATCCAAGCATGGTTACTCCTGATCTCGTCGCACGAGATCAAACGTCTCCTTCGTGAGAGGAACTCTCCAAGAAGACGGAGAACGCGAAGAATGTCGAAGCGGCGGCGCGGTGGCGAAGGCGACGACGGTTCTCTCCTCTAGGGTATGGTGGACGGCCACCAACAAGAGAGGGAGAGAGGGCTGGCGTGTATGAAGAAATGAGGGAGAGAGAGAGCTCCAATATTGCAAGTTATTAGAGAGCATAGTATGCCTCTCTATTTATAGGGTTTTGGGATCCATGGATCTCAATCCATGGGACACATAAAATCAATGGGTGAGATTGATTTGTGTCAATCCAATAGCCAAGATTGTTGTTGTCAAAAGCAACAAATTTAGGTTAAAATATATTTGATAAAATCAAATATAATTTATTCCTAAATCAACCCAACAAATAAGGAGAGAAGATACATGGAGATTTCATCTCCATGTACCTTCCAAGTGGACGGCCACACATTCCTTATAGGAATGTTGTGCCGCCCCTTGAGATTGCATGGAGATTGCAATCTCATGGAAATCCATGAGATTGCATATCTCCTTGGAATCTCTCTTATTTATTTGCAACAAATTTATTGGGTTTTATTCTTCAAAAAATAATTCACAATTATCTTTGAGAATATTGCATTCTTGCCATGGAAAAAATTGTGAATCATATTCACAACCCAAAACAACATATAATTCATATTGTTAATTAATTACACAATGTGTATCCAATACACATAATAATTAATCAACACATATAAATTATAATTATCTCTCTCTAATACATTATAAATCACATTTATAATATATTATGAATAATTGGATATTTCTATCCACGTTATTCTTATCCATGATAATTAAATCACATTTAATTATATTGGATAATTTCTTCATACATTAAGATGATTAAATCACATTTAATCATGATCTCTTCATTGCTTAGATCGAATGGAATTATTCCTGAACCCTTCAAGAATAATGCAATCTCTCCGCAGATACTTGGAGATAAGGACAGGGCGATTGTATTGTTCCACGTATAGTGACATGGATATTGAGATCATATCTCAAATCCAGATCGTGGGCCTCCCATAGATGCTTGATTAAATCAAGACCGTAAATCTAATCTTCTCATTGTATCTGAATCACATTCAGATCAATGTCCAACACTTGGACTAAGATCAGATTACTTCTCTACCGAGAGGAGTCACTAAAATCCAGACCCGTTTCATCACTCCCTAAGAATGGAAGCATCATGGTTATACAATCATTTATGATCAAATCACCCTCAGGTATTCCCAATACCTGTACATCCTGCATACTGGAAGACTCAGACTAAACCCGAAGTATTGGATCAACTTTATATTGTCTACTTCATGGTTTTATCAGTATGTTTCTCATTCGATCATTGGGAGTTGGTATCGATCATACACTTTCCAAAAGCGTATATCATACCTAGGTCTTGATCATATACTAAAAGTATATATCAAACCTACAAATTCAGTCAAGCTTCCAAAGCGAGACGACCATGCGCATCGAATTTGATTCTTCCCAATATCTCATGAGTGAGCTCATGTCTTCCGATTCAGTATCTGAACCTGTATGATCCCTTTGAGAGATCGTATTACTCATATGCCCTTATGTGCACACCAGCGCGCCGGTGTATAGACCTTGATTAGGTCATCAACCTATTGGTCTGCCAAATGTACACACTCAGACATATAATAACACATCTGTCTCCGGTCAGAGGATGCGTGCCTATATTATGACAGCATATGATATAGGACTTTGGTTATCTCGATCTCGTTAAGTCAACTCTTTGACCTAACTAATCTGACACCTCCGAATCTCTATTCCTATGCAGAGGACCTGCATCAAGAGGTCGGTCAGATATCAGCCTTCAGAGATAGGATTGCCATCTCCTACTCAGGCTGGAGATCATCTCTTAATAATCATTTGACGGTGCTTGATGAGTCCTCAATCTAACTCTTTAGATATTCATCCAAGCACCAGCCTCTATGATTCAACAATTGAATCAACAGCTGTATGATTATTAAGATGGCCATGGTACATAACCCTAATTGTACTAAGGGACCTATTATACAAATTATTCATTCTTCATTTCAGATCAGGGAATGATATTTGCAATAACAATTATTGCATAATGGCTCGCCGTGGGCTCGCATTTCCAACAATCTCCCACTAGCCCAAAGAGCCATTAATGGGCTAATCATTTAAACCCGCACTCATGTGACAATCATAGACTATTTGGAAAATAGCTAGGTAAGCTGATCAGTCACTCTGTTCCCGCGAGACTACGCCAAGTCCTTTTACGGTACTTGCATATCCCCAGTAACAGTGCTCGCATCTAATGCGAATGTTGCATCTTATGCAACCAATACTCAATCTTGTTAGTTACAGTATCCTTGACACTACAGCTTAACAATTATATTAACCAGTATTTCCATAATCCTTATCAGAATACCCTTTTTTCCTGGAGATCACTATCTCTTAAGGTATCTACATTTAAGACTTTCTAGATCTTTATCTATAAAGTCTCAAGCTTTTGAAGATAAGACTTTAAGATCACTATCTCAAAAATCTTATCATCTATGAAGATTTTGTTATTACTGCAACCAAGTGTTTTATTTTCATAGTAGGATTAGTAACAGTTTACTACTCCCACTGCATGGCAGCCATCTGGCTTTTGTACACCTCTAGCATACACCCGGCTTCTCAGAACTGATGCCCAAAGGCAAGTAGTTCTAGCATTCACTTCCTCCACTCTTTGAGGTGCTATCCCTTTAGATAGGTCAGTACCATATCTTAAGGGATGGAAGCCATTACTGGAATTTTCCATAAAATGGAATATGTCCAAGATGTACTATAAATGTGACAGTCCCATTATCCTCTTCTCTTTACTTCCGAACTACTTCAGAACTAAGATCTGAGAGGCATCTTTGAAATCATATTTCAAGTTATGGAACAACCAGATTATAAAACACTAATTATTATCATTATATCATTTTTAAATGATTAGGATATCATCTACATTTAGCACGATGAACACAAAAGCACTCCCACTAAGCTTCATATGGTTCATCAAGATTCTATCTGAAATCATAACATTTATAATTTCATCAAATCTTATGATCCAACTTCAAGAAGCTTATTTGAGTCCATAGATGGATTCCTTATCTTGCACACCTTGCTTTCCTCAACCATGAAGCCCTGGGGCTACTTCATATGAATATCCTCAAAGAGGCATTCGTAGAGGAATGCAATATTGACTTACATCTTGAAGATGCAATAGTCAAGTTATGTAGCTAAGGTTAGCAATATTCTGATGGTTTTAAGCATGGTCACCGAAGAGCAAGTCTCATTGCAAGCAATGTCTTCTCTTCCAGTGTGTAGCTTATGGCTACGAACCGTGCTTTGAAGATCTCTACCTTCTCATCAGGTTCCCTGTCTCTTGAAGATCCATTTACACCTTTACAGGTCTTACCCATATAGGTGGATCCTCGAGGGTCCATATACAACACTTATATATGAAGTATACATTAGACTTTTATTGCTATCCATCTATCCATGCTATGATCTTCAGAAGCTTCATCACATGAAGTTCGATCATTGTCAGATTTCTCTAACACATGGAATCCATCCTCAAACTCATTTGAAGAGGTATTAGTGTTTCATCTTTAATTGTCCTTTTAGTTTCCAATTTCAGGAGTCTCATTATATTCTCAAGATTAAATGAGTTCCTATACTTCATTTTCATCTTGATTCTCAAGAGTCTCAACCTCTAAGAATCACATTCTCGGAGATGAGATATTTTAAGAATCTCAAGGTCATAAAGTAGGTATCCAATACCATCCTTTATTTTCCTAATGAAGTAGCACCCTCTAGTGCTTAATTCCAGCTTACTTGCAAGGAATTTTATTAAGGATATATAATTTAGTCTCTACTACACATATATACCTGGAAACTAAGGGATAATTATGCTAAAAATTCATCATTGATAAGATCATGTCACACATGATCCAATTGTATCTCCCTATAACTCTTATTGAGTTAAGGTGTGTTAGGAGGATTGAGATAGAAATGATATTCATATCTCCATAAGGTATTCTTTGAATTCATCTAACAGGTACATGCTACCTAGATTAGATCAAATTCATTTTATCTTCCTTCAAACTTTGGTTCTAAACCAAAATTAATGAAATCTTTGAACATTTCAAAGGTTTCTTAGGTGAAGAGAAGCAATCTAATATCATACACAATCATCAATAGATATCGCATATCCACAATGTTTATTATGATATAGATAATCCACATACATCAATATGTATGAGATCCTGAATACCTCGGCATCTTACACCATTCCCAAAGAAGGGTGTATTGGACATTTTTACTTTAAATACAATATTCATAAGTATGTAAGTTTTGAAATTTTAGACATTCTAAAGTTTCATCTCTTATTAGTCTATTGATCAAATCGATAGACAAATGTCCAAGGCTCGATGCTAGATCATTGTCAAATAATCTTCATCCTCCTATTGATCTTAAGCTTTAATTTCAGTATTTAGAAATGTTAATGAACCATTCATTAATTTTCTAATTTAGTGGAGTCCACTAGATTTTAGACTACTATCTGAAATATTTCCATCATAACTCTTTATGATAGTTCTATCTCTGAATTCATGTTTATTTCCAACATTTAGAAACAAACAATGAGTGTATTCTTATATCTAGGTTATAGAGACATTCTCTACGACTAAGGGATCTCCCACTGAAATTAATAAGTCTATCATTCCAACAAAGATTGTTGCAACAATTGCATCAATATTCACGTGGATAACTATAAATCTTTAAGATCAAGTTTTCCAGTCTTCTAAAACATATGCAACCCATTGCAAATGTCATCAGAAGATTGAGATACAATTATTTGACTTTATCTTATTCAATAAGTAAGTCAATATCAATGATTTATGTAGATTATTCTGATGCTCCATCCGAGTCCTTTTCTAAGGATTCTAGACAGACTTGATAGTCATACTATCAACACATCAACTTATTGCAGTATTGGCATTCATCCAACTCTTTGGATGTCATATGGAAGTCACAGAAGTCCAGTCAACTCTTTGACTTTCCTTCTTTCTTAGGTCCAACCCATGCTTCCATTGCGCTCCCTTTATCTATAAGCAACCATTGCTTAAGATTAAGGATCTCTTACAATAAATTCAAAAGAATTCAAAATAAGAGTATTTCAACATTTATTTATACTTCATTAAATTCACACAATATGAATACTATGAAGCTTCATGAATGACTATAGTATAGATAGTAGAATAATGACACTCATCATCTACATCCATCTAAACTCATAAAACATAGGTTCAGGTAGGTACTCAAACAATTTGAATACATCATCTCTTATAGAGCTACCATTCTGCATGATGAAGAGAACCATGTCACTCATGATTAAATGTCAAGAGCACATATATGTATGCCAAAATATCTTCATTGATTTTATAAGGATTATTTGACAATTGCGATCATCATCGACATGTTACTTCCAAAGTACATCCAATGAGATCAAGACTATAGAGACATACAAACCCTAGGATTGTAGTCCTATTATCTATTTAATTGTCATTCCTCATTAGTATGAGGAGACTTGCATATTGCAACCACATACATTATGTGTTCAATTGCAAGTACAATATCTGGATCATGAGTCCAATCCAAGATATTTCACTGGTTACTATTGAGTATATCATTGAGTGGGTTTTAATGAAGGATTATCTGAAATAAGAAATTTGCATAGATGTATGTATTTATATATACATATTTTACTTTGATTTAGGAATTTTTTATATCAAAGTTGTAGTACCATGTCAACATTGAAAGTTCATTCCCTTAATCACTTTCAATGTAAGAGATATACTTATCATTATATCTCAAGCAAGATCTGGGATCTCCTTCCTTATCTTTGTTGCATCCCAATAATATGAGAACCTACAACTCGGATAAAAAGAAGCGGGAACACATTCCGCCTTGCAAGTCTAACTTGCATCTCCCAGTTCGGTCTTTAACACCCGGGCCCACCACCCCTAAGGCGATGTTGACCCGTCATTAATTGAACCAACCGTCAACAGGAATACAACTCGCTATGCGCAATCCAATATCGCCCCAATAATATGAGGACCCGATATTGGGGTCACTACGCATACGTCCTTACTCTTTCGAGAAGCGAAGAGCCCGATCCAGATGCGCTTGCATACAGGAGCTGTCACTTCGGACATGCGTCTCCCACATGCAATCCCTGGCGACGGAACCCTCCGCCTTGACGGGAGACCATGGATGTCACATATGTGATCCTCCACCTCATATTCAAATTTTAATTAATTATCGTGAATCACATTCACATAATTAATTCTTCCAAGGGAATTATTAGCTCTAATCATATTAGAGTATTTTAATTGGAAATAATCAATTTAATCATATTAAATTAATTATCAATCCAATTCAATCAATCAAACTTGATTATTTTACTTGAATACATATATGGTAATATCTCAAAATACGTATTAATTCGAATTTTAATAATTAGAAAAATACATCTTAATCCCTCGGACATTATCCCGGCCCTACCCGCTGTCATGGTCAGTACCGACGACAGTGGGACGGACCACATACGTTGCAACCCGCAACCCCAATGCTCTCCGACTAGGCACCATATCCGCCTCGGGAAAGGATAATGCCAAATTGATTAATTTGTACTTGAGATGATCATCGGTTCTTCAACCGAAATTGTACCATATAGTAATAATCAAAACATTTTTGATTATAAGGAAATTTTCTAGACAAATTCCCAAATCCTATTCAAGCATCAAGTTTGAAAGATTGTGGTTTCCAATTATGATTTAGATCACATCTTAATCAATTATTGGTTAAGGCAATGTCATTTAAGGGAATAATTATCATCAAATATTTCACAAATATTTATGCACAATTATTCTAGGAAATTAAACAATTTAATTTCATTAAATGATTAAATGACAATCACCAATCAAACATTAAGTTTGATGAATGTGTTTCCAATTAAGATTTAGATCAAATCTAATCAATTAATTGGTTGAGGCCAAGTCAATTATGTAAATAATCATCTTCAAATTTCACAAATATTTTTCATGATTATTTCACGAAATTAACAATTAATTTCACTAATTGACAATCACTTGGTTCTAGATTAGGACTGTAATTTCAGCAGTGACTCCTACTTACTAAAATTAGCATATCTCAATCATATTAAATCCAAATTAGACAAACTCAATTTTCATAGATGGCTAATATGATTTAGGACAGAATCCAAATGATGTTACACGCATTTCGAGGCAAGTCTAAACAGTAATTAACATTTTAATCACGTTCAGATCTACAGTTCCCGCAACAGTGTATACATGTTCATTAAAACAACTATATCTAGAGCATACGAAATCCGATTTACGTAAACTCAGATCCTATGGTTTCCTTATTTAATGGGGAACAAAATCCAAGTATTAAATTCGAGTTTAAACAATTTAAACAGTGCCGAATTTATTTACTAAACAGATCTGCGAAATCAAATGCAATAAAAACTTTCGCGACCTTAACGAACCCAAGTCGTCCTCGGTTTTTCGAATCATATTCGAAACCGTCGACCTAAGGCTCTGATACCACTTGAAGGATATGGAAAATATCCTCAAGCGCATCACGGAAGCGTGATCGTCGTATCGGATACGACGAGGAACGACTAGTCGTACTAGTTGTTCGGTGCAGCGGAATTTAAAAATTTTATTCGATGAAACCACATGATCCGAGAACCATTCTCAGATCGTTTCATCTATAACCACAACAAGTATAACGCAATACCTCTTGAAGCGTGGTTGATCAAGTCTATGAGGAAAGAGACCTCCTGTCTCAAGTCCGATCATCGGCGAGTCTGCTTGCGAGCGCGGGGATGAACCGCGTTGTCCTCGCAATCCAAGAAGATGATCCAAGCATGGTTACTCCTGATCTCGTCGCACGAGATCAAACGTCTCCTTCGTGAGAGGAACTCTCCAAGAAGACGGAGAACCGAAGAATGTCGAAGCGGCGGTGCGGTGGCGAAGGCGACGACGATTCTCTCCTCTAGGGTATGGTGGACGGCCACCAACAAGAGAGGGAGAGAGGGCTGGCATGTATGAAGATATGAGGGAGAGAGAGCTCCAATATTGCAAGTTATTAGAGAGCATAGTATGCCTCTCTATTTATAGGGTTTTGGGATCCATGGATCTCAATCCATGGGACATATAAAATCAATGGGTGAGATTGATTTGTGTCAATCCAATGGCCAAGATTGTTGTTGTCAAAAGCAACAAATTTAGGTTAAAATATATTTGATAAAATCAAATATAATTTATTCCTAAATCAACCCAACAAATAAGGAGAGAAGATACATGGAGATTTCATCTCCATGTACCTTCCAAGTGGACGGCCACACATTCCTTATAGGAATGTTGTGCCGCCCCTTGAGATTGCATGGAGATTGCAATCTCATGGAAATCCATGAGATTGCATATCTCCTTGGAATCTCTCTTATTTATTTGCAACAAATTTATTGGGTTTTATTCTTCAAAAATTAATTCACAATTATCTTTGAGAATATTGCATTCTTGCCATGGAAAAAATTGTGAATCATATTTACAACCCAAAACAACATATAATTCATATGTTAATTAATTACACAATGTATATCCAATACACATAATAATTAATCAACACATATAAATTATAATTATCTCTCTCTAATACATTATAAATCACATTTATAATATATTATGAATAATTGGATATTTCTATCCACGTTATTCTTATCCATGATAATTAAATCACATTTAATTATATTGGATAATTTCTTCATACATTAAGATGATTAAATCACATTTAATCATGATCTCTTCATTGCTTAGATCTCATGGAATTATTCCTGAACCCTTCAAGAATAATGCAATCTCTCCGCAGATACCTGGAGATAAGGACAGGGCGATTGTATTGTTCCACGTATAGTGACATGGATATTGAGATCATATCTCAAATCCAGATCGTGGGCCTCCCGTAGATGCTTGATTAAATAAAGACCGTAAATCTAATCTTCTCATTGTATCTGAATCACATTCAGATCAATGTCCAACACTTGGACTAAGATCAGATTACTTCTCTACCGAGAGGAGTCACTAAAATCCAGACCCGTTTCATCACTCCCTAAGAATGGAAGCATCATGGTTATACAATCGTTTATGATCAAATCACCCTCAGGTATTCCCAATACCTGTACATCCTGCATACTGGAAGACTCAGACTAAACCCGAAGTATTGGATCAACTTTATACTGTCTACTTCATGGTTTTATCAGTAAGTTTCTCATTCGATCATTGGGAGTTGGTATCGATCATACACTTTCCAAAAGCGTATATCATACATAGGTCTTGATCATATACTAAAAGTATATATCAAACCTACAAATTCAGGCAAGCTTCCAAAGCGAGACGACCATGCACATGGAATTTGATTCTTCCCAATATCTCATGAGTGAGCTCATGTCTTCCGATTCAGTATCTGAACCTGTATGATCCCTTTGAGAGATCGTATTACTCATATGCCCTTATGTGCACACCAGCGCGCCGGTGTATAGACCTTGATTAGGTCATCAACCTATTGGTCTGCCAAATGTACACACTCAGACATATAATAACACATCTGTCTCCGGTCAGAGGATGCGTGCCTATATTATGACAGCATATGATATAGGACTTTGGTTATCTCGATCTCGTTAAGTCAACTCTTTGACCTAACTAATCTGACACCTCCGAATCTCTATTCCTATGCAGAGGACCTGAATCAAGAGATCGGTCAGATATCAGCCTTCAGAGATAGGATTGCCATCTCCTACTCATGCTGGAGATCATCTCTTAATAATCATTTGACGGTGCTTGATGAGTCCTCAATCTAACTCTTTAGATATTCATCCAAGCACCAGCCTCTATGATTCAACAGTTGAATCAACAGCTGTATGATTATTAAGATGGCCATGGTACATAACCCTAATTGTACTAAGGGACCTATTATACAAATTATTCATTCTTCATTTCAGATCAGGGAATGATATTTGCAATAACAATTATTGCATAATGGCTCGCCGTGGGCTCGCATTTCCAACAGGTGGAAGATCCACCATTAATTTTCACCTCTAGCTAGATTAACCCACTATTGACTGAAGTAAAAGTACAACTAACGACATGGTCTGTGGGGTAAGATGGAGCAAGTTTACAGGGTCGAGGAGGGAATTAGGTTGTTTCAAAGGTAGTAGAGTAATTTAAAAGTCTATAGGGTCTGCCAGGTAAAATTTCCTTCATTTTATATTATTCTACTGTTGTTATATGTATATATATATATGTATGTATATGTATATATATATATATATCAAATATTAATCTAATGTGCATTCGTAGGTTTGCCGAGTATTAAAGATCACGAGCGAATTTAGAACGTAGGTTCGATGCTCCTGTCCCTATGGGTTCAGTAGACGGAGGGGCGAGGCGTCACACATAAAATGAGTTTTATTTATATAATCATTTATCATTATTTTATATGTTCATCATCAAATTTCTAATTTTATATGAGCATGTTAAACATGTCATTGCAAAGCTTTATCTTATTTTTTGTTTTTTCTGAGTATTACCTTCTTGTTGATTTTGGATATATTATTTTATGAGAAGAGATCTATATGACGGCTTTGTTACCTGTGAGAAGAAAAATATTTTACGTCATAAGGGCTATAAGTGACTTTGAATATTACTCGAATTAGAAAAAGTTTGTAGAAGCATGAAAAAGCATGAGATCGCTTACACAAAAAAAGACCAAGTTCAAGTAAATCGGAGCTCATATGTGAAAGTTTCTCCTCACCCTGGTTACTATTCACAAGGGTACTTACTCCTCACAGATTACTATTCACCCACCCCAACCCAGCCCAACCCAACCCAATCCAACCCAGCAACCAAACGGGCCCAAAGTGATACAACCCCTGATTGGGATTGGATTACCTCCAACTCTACTCATGCATTTTATAAGTTAAAATTATCGGGACATGTAAACTTTCACATATGAGCTCCGATTCACTTGAACTTGGTCTTTTTTGAAGGTAATTGAATGTACATTAGTTCAAAAGTAAGTAGGATTAAATCGGACACTGGATGAGCAAGATATGAGGTTTTTAGTACGGAAATCCCGAAACTAGGATTTGGGTTTTTGGTCCACTTATCTGGGTTAGTTATTTTTTTGTATTTTTCCTTTATTCTTGTTAGTGATATACACACAGCGGAGATTGTTTTGGCTTATTCGGAGTTAGCATGAATGAGTTAAAAATCAGGGAAGTTAGGTTATTTACAGGTCAATTTGGCTGGGATTTTTGGCTTCTTATTTTATGCAGAAATTTGTGCTAAAATGCCATTCTTATGAAACATGCATGAATGCTAATTATGCAGAATAGATGTCGAAATGTTGTTGATTTTAAGGGATTTCAGCTTAATATGTGAGATTTAGAGTGATGAATTCGGGATTCATCAGGGGCGGCCAAGGAGAAGCCCCATTTTTCCTATATATTCACATACAATTAATGGGATATTACCACTGAGCTCCATGACGAGGAGTTATCTGATCAACTACATATATTTTGGAGATATTATTCTAGAACTGAGACCCTCTCCTCAAACCATGAATCCACCGCACTTCGAGCAACAACAATAACAAAATTCCACCATTGAAAATTTATCCAATTATAAAGAAGTTATAGGAATTTAAGAAAATAGAAATATGTAATAACTTCTTATGCAAGTATTTGTGTAAGAGAAGCACATGAAATGAATTGTGAACAATTTCTGGCAAGATGTAATATGTGTGAAATTTAGAAACTGCATATGGAAGCATCGTTACTAAATTTTGTGAAGGGGAATGATCCTATGAGATGGGCTATAAATGAGATGGTGAGATGGTAGTTTTCCACCGTTGATCTCAACTAGATTGAATGGTTCCGATTTCCCTTTTTATTTCCCATCCAATGAGGGCATGGGAACAAATATCCCCCTTAATTTGAGGGAAGTCTTTTCTCTCTCTCTCTCTCCCCCCATCTCTTTCCACAACGAGCCCTCTAATCCTTGTGCACAACGCCTCCCTCCCTTCCGGTTCTTCTTCTCCTCTGCATGCTCGATGTCCAACTCGGCCACCATCGCAGGCTATCGGTCGCGCTTCAGTAACGGTCGATCCTCTTGCCCTTGCCATTATTGATCACCTCGACGTCCTTCGACATCTTCCTCGACAAACCCTCCTCCCTCCATTTTTCTCGGTGGCCACCGTCAACAGTGGGGTCTCCTTCGTTGCCCGACAACGGTCACAACAACACATCGTCTTTCCATCAAAGAAGTTGCTGCCACAACGACCATACTCCTCGTATCGACATCACAAGCGAGGTCGTTTTTTCGACCCGTCATCGTCACCGGCATATGCAATGACAAAGATGAGGTTGGACGTCCGGCATCTGCAACAACAAAGTTATGGTTGGACGTCAATGGCATGCAAGTTGTTTTACATGAAATTTCCTTTAAGTTGTGGTTGGATTTCAAATATAACAGTGCATCATACAATTTTTATAATTAAAAAATTGAGATCAAACGTGTTTCACATTTTCCACAATATTAGAAATGGTATATGCATGCTCTCATCTATTAATTAGAATAATGAGTGTTGTCGATAATATGTTGCATTATAACCTATTATGCAATCATTTCGATTAATGAGGCAAATTCAAATCAGCCAATTAACTGGTTAACGATGCATCAATTATTAGATTTGAATGTGAGGGATGAGGGAAACGGGTCCAACGAAAATTTACGAGGCACATTGTTGTATGCTGAGGACTTCCTGAGATCAAATTTGAATGATGTTTGCTCATAGCAACATTTGCCTTCGTTGTTGTTGACGATCAACTGCCTCAATTTTTGCAAGACTGATGTGAGTTATAGTTTATTTTGCATGTTTTGTACTTTATTATGCAAAACTTGAGCTTTAATTTTCTACCATAGAATATGAATGAATTGAGTTCCCACCACAAATTTCTCAAGTCCTTAATAGATGTTTGGTTTGTATTAAAGGATCGTAACAAATCACTCATGAAATTGATATTTTTTGTATCGATATTCATGAAATACCATGGACTTTATAGATAAACATGGATAAATCCTATCATGTTAGTGAGAAAAATCATAACATTACCACATCTATCATTGCTTTTGTTATTGGATTATTAACAACATATAACTGTTGTTACACATTTAACATCAATTGAGACATAACAGTAGTATGTTCTCATTCATTTCGTATCATGTATTCACAGAAGACACTGCACCACAATTGTTAGTAGATATTGACATTGACCATTAAGATACGTATACAATATATTTCAAAAATCGGAGTATATGAAAATAATTTTGATAGTAGAACATTTCATAAATAACTCCATCAAGTTCATTATTCAAAGAACTCCAAATAGTGCATCATAAAGTAACAATCCAACCATTGTTTAATAGAAAACACGTTGCATTAATAGAAAAAACAAATAACATCGATATCTTCTTGTAGAAAGAAATAAATAGAACTGTAGATAAATATCTCCATCAACTACATTGCTTTATTCGATTCAACCATTAGATGACCTGAAATTTTTTAAGCAAAGTCAGAATACAGGTAAAAAGATAAACTTTTGAAGAGAAAAAGAAATAAAGTAGCATTTACCTATTGCTTTACAGGGCAATTTCGACTATCATGATAAGATTGTTGTCCACATGATCTGCAAAATCTTGGTCGCTTTTGTTGTTGCTCAATAGACTTCTCCTTACCCCCTTTTAATCTTTTTCCACTTCCTTTTGTCTTTGAAATGGATGGTATGGAAATGGTCACCTCAGAATTTTCTTTCGGAACACTTGAGGAAGCTTGATTACTTGGAATATTGTTTTCAATTTGTAACAATTCCTTCATTTTTTCTTCAAGATTAGCAACCTTTTCTTTTGCCATTAAAAAGGTTTCATTAGCTTTACTAGCTAGGTACAAACATCTTGAAAATGAACCCCATAGTTGTGCAAGATTTTACGAACCAACAACATCAGAGCAATTTTGGAGTTCATTTCCAAATGCATCAAACAACGGCTTCCTTGTGGCGTTTTTCGTCCATCTATTCTTTATATAATGATCTGGCAGTGATTCAACCGAGTTCCATCGCAATACTACAAGTATATGGCGGCATGGAATACCTTCAGATTCAAAAAACTTACATGTACAACTCGCAATCTTTGTTATATGATTGTATGTCACTTCTCTTTCAATGCAAGTACCACTTACTTTCTCCTTAATCAACTGAGTACTTGTATCTCCTTCTTCTTTAATTTTTATTGAAATACAACGTATGCAAGAAAAATAAAGTTCTTCTTGAAATATATAAAATCATTCGCGTGTTAACAACTCTGCCATTTGCTTTTCAATATCATCTTCAACTTTTAGTTCAACCCTTGAGTATAAACTCTTATAATCAGCCTCTAATTCCTTTTGCCTTTGTTGATCAATAGCATTATCAAATCGCAACCAAAACTCAACCAAACTTAGTTCTTTGTTGACAAAATGGCTAAAAAAGGAATTCATACTTTCTGAGCGTTGTGTAGTCCTCATTCCGGCCCAAAACATATCCCTAAAATATGCTGGAATCCACTTTTCACGCAAGGCATACATTTGATTGAACCAATCTTTTTTTTCTAAGGTGTATTCTTGAATTATATCTTGCCATGACTGTTCAAATTCATCAGGTGTTTCTGAACTCCAAATGCATGATCTAAATTTGCTCTGAAATTGAGTATTAGATGCTACAATTGCTCCTGCTTTTTCTGAAACTTTTTGTAATATATGCCACATGCAATAACGATGAGTTGCTTTCTTAAAAGAAACTTTGATAGCAGCTGTCATAGCTGGATCCTGATCAGTAATAATTGCTTCCATTTGACGCCCCCCCATTGCATCCAAGAATCTTTCAAACAACCACATAAATGATTCAATTTTTTCATTTCTCAATAATCCGGCACCAAATGTAACTGATTGTTTGTGATGGTTAACTCCAGTAAATGGTGCAAAAATCATAAGATATTTATTTTTCTCATAAGTAGTGTCGAAAACAACCACGTCACCAAACAAACTATAATTTTTGCGAGAAATATCATCCGCCCAAAAGATATTTTTCAGTCTCTTCTCTTCATCCAATTCATATGCATAATAGAAAGATGGGTGTAGTTTCTTCTTGTTTTCCAAATTCTCAATAAAGGAAAAAGCATCTGAGTCTCTAGTAGATTGTCGTACCATCTTCTCATAATTTCTAATATCTCTATCTAAACATCCAATGGTCTGATAACCCCCAACTTGCACCTTTAGAACATGCATCATTTTAGATGTTGGAATATTTGCTTGAGAGAAGACACTATGAAGCGCTTTATGTGTTGATGTCACATTTCTAGCAGATCTCAAAAAATGTCTCTTTGTTGGTGTTGCTAATGGATGATTATGTTCCTCAATGAACTTGTCAACTATCCATTTGCTTTCTTCATTTTTTCTAACAACTAGTTTTTCTTCACATCCCTCTCTTGTGATACTCTTTCGCTTTTCCTTCTCATTTGTAATAAGATCAATGGAGACTTTTTTCTCTTGTTTGAATCCTTGTTTTGAGCAAACAAAATATTTCCTACTAATTTCATTTGTTTTTGTATCTTTTGATTCAGAGGATTTTAGTGTAGTCTGTGAAAAAAATGATTTTGAATAAGAAATATAATTAATTATGGAAGGTAAAAGCAATAATAAAAAAACTTGCTAAGTTATGAAACGTACCTCATTATCAATATTGTCTGAATCTAAAACTTCGATTTGATTGAGTAGTATATTCGAACATTCATCTATACTCAATTCAGTGGTATCTTCCATGCTCATTTCGATAGTGTCCATCCCTTCTTATCCTATTACAAAGAATACTTCAGCGTGGGATAGTAAATCGATTGTTTAACTCTCGTATACATCCCAAATATGGGTAACTAGATGGAGGATATACTTACAAAGTAGAGAACAGTTCCCCAGTATCAAAACCCGTTGATGCTTTCAATATGAAAGAAATATTTCTATATACGGCGTACGACGTAGAATTACTATTACTCCAGTTATAAAACCCAGAACTTCTTGTGGGAAAAAAGATTGGACGTGAATTAAACAAATTGGATGCAAAGATTACAAGACTACAAGTATTGCTTAGACTGCATTGTTGTATGACATCAAACTATAACTTGTAGGAAATTTCATATAGAAGTAAACGCATATAAAATCCAAGTAAGCTGCAGAAATAAGTATATTAATATCAAATATTGCAAAAAATCTATGCATATAGTAATCTCGCATGAGTATCTAATGTCTTTACAGTTGCAGATGCCGGTGACGATGACGGGTCGAAAAAACGACCTCGCTTGTGATGTCGATACGAGGAGTATGGTCGTTGTGGCAGCAACTTCTTTGATGGAAAGACGATGTGTTGTTGTGACCGTTGTCGGGCAACGAAGGAGACCCCACTGTTGACGGTGGCCACCGAGAAAAATGGAGGGAGGAGGGTTTGTCGAGGAAGATGTCGAAGGACGTCGAGGTGATCAATAATGGCAAGGGCAAGAGGATCGACCGTTACTGAAGCGCGACCGATAGCCTGCGATGGTGGCCGAGTTGGACATCGAGCATGCAGAGGAGAAGAACCGGAAGGGAGGGAGACGTTGTGCACAAGGATTAGAGGGCTCGTTGTGGAAAGAGATGGGGGGGGAGAGAGAGAGACGACTTCCCTCAAATTAAGGGGGATATTTGTTCCCATGCCCTCATTGGATGGGAAATAAAAAGGGAAATCGGAACCATTCAATCTAGTTGAATCAACGGTGGAAAACTACCATCTCACCATCTCATTTATAGCCCATCTCATAGGATCATTTGAATATTCATCGAGTCCATATCAACTCTAGTTCAATTACTAATAAGAATCACATAACAAAAGGTTTCGTTTACCAAAAGCGACATAATATCAAAAGCATAAGACACGGTCACAACGTTGACATATAATATATAGTGGAAACATAATATTGTAGGTAGAATGTAAGCTGTAAAATATAATGTTCAACATATGATGAAAATTAAGTAAAATTAGTTATTTTTGTATAATAATAACTGATATTTTCCACGTAGCACAAATGATAAAGATTAAAAATCAAACGTCAAAAAAAAAATCAAACGTCAAACGCATGTTATAAATATAATAAATACAATCAACAGTCCTCTCTCTCTCGGCCCCCGCCTCTCTCCTGAAAACAAACCCTAACCCCATCCTCTATTCCGCCTCCCGCCATCTCGCCTCTCCCCATTCCAGTCACCACCGCCATATCCAGCACCACCTCCCTCTCCCTCCGCCGCCACCTTTTCCCGCTGCCAATCACACGTCGCCTTCACCATCATCACCGCCCTTTTATCACGCCGCCACCGCCACCTCTTTTCCACAGTGCCGCCTCCACCGGTACTTAAAACGACGCCGCCGCCCGAAGATAATCCCCGTGCCTCGGATCTGCCACTGCTGCCCGGACGAAGCTGTAGCGCTGCCCGCCTCCCCCCTCGGGCTGTAGGTAACGAGCGATCTGATTATATTCTTTTTCCCTATTATTCTTCTGATGGCGTGCTGTTTTATAAAACTGGTGAATCGTTGAGGTCCTATCCCCTGCAGATATTTGCCCATCATTCTCTTAAGTTAATGGTTTCTGGTATCTACTGAGTTTGGATAACACACAAATATGCTATCGTATATCAATTTGAATTGTAGTTTTATTTTCATCGTTTTCTAATGCGTTTCATTTTCTTTCCGTTAATTCCAGATCATGGTTGGCATTTATATTGATTTTAGATTCATGTCTGCAAGTTGTATATCGTTTTGTGCTAATGTTATTGTTTCGAAAAACCTAATAACCTCAAATCCAAAGTCACCCGTTTCTGTTGAGATGTAATTATTCACTTGATTTATTTAATAAACTGCAGTCTATATGCATCAATTTAGCATCACAGCCTATCGTTCCACTTTCCCTTGATAATTTAATATGATTTTTGTCCATCTCATAAAAGAAAAGAAAAGCAAAAAGAAAAAGAAAAAAGAGCGATCCGTAACTGGAAAACAAAGTGCCTCAAGTCATGAGAATAACACTACCCCACCCAATATAAAATCTATCCCGAATAGCCTAACTGCACATATAGTCCGAATCACCGACTCAATCCTGGATCTTCATGGAAAAGTCAAGTATTTGAATAATCATGTTTTGAGAGTTTCATGTGGAAAAAGGAAAAGGAGGTTAATAGGTGCGGTCGGGAGCAATGGATACTCACCACAACATATACCTTGCAACGCTTCGCGTTGAGAAGGCACCGTGTCTTCCTGATGTGGTATCTTAGCCATACAACATGTTGGTACACAAGGACATGCAACAAAGGAAATTTAGGGAGTGAACTACTCTGAAGAACATGTCTATTTCAAGACCAACAGGATTCCGAGGCACTGAAGCTCAAACCAGGAAGTGTAGGAGTGCAAAGTTATGTAAAGAACCAACATGTACAAAATAGTTGCACAGAGGATATAGATTAATAAATCCATGAACGAAAGGAAGTTTCACAATTGGGTGTTGCACCTCAAATGTGTGGGTGAATTACCAATCACCCATTGCATTGAAGTTGAAGCAAGCCACCTCACCAACAATCTTGCTCTTGGCAAGATTGTGAAGGAGCGTAGAGTGTAGGAGGTGTTGATATCCTATACGGCTGGGATGCGCAAACAAAAAAGATCTTCTACGAGCATGAGGATAATTGTTGTCTCCACGAGTGAAGCCATATATGCCATGCAATGACTACATGGATGCGAGGCCTTCTCATGGAGACAAGAATGATATAATAGGAGCTAATGTGGTGATATAATAGGAGCTAATGTGGAAGGCCTCTCTTCCCATTATATCAACCAAATTAGGAGGGCACGTGCAAAGTCCGTGTAGAGAACATTGACAGGAAGGGATGGGATGTGTGGATTCACCTTCCTCTCCACTGAATAAAAATGGAGGCGCAACGGATGAATGAAGAGTTTGTGATGGGATGCTGGCTGAAGGACATATACTCAGTCTAGGATGACTAAATGTTTTGGTAGGGGGCTTGCTATGCCCCCATTTGTGATCGCAAATATGCATGGATATATGTTGGGAAGTGCAAGTTCATGATTGAAGTTGGATCTTCGGATCAAAGATGCAAGGGTAGGTAGCTTGGAGTTGGACGCCACTCTCATGCCTCGTCGAAGGTTTATCTTGATCATTAATCTCATGGTCAAGGAAAAACATTGTACCTGCATAGGTCTACATTATTGATGGGCTCTCGGTGGAACCAACACAACTCGAAATGGTTGTATAACAAAGCATGGCTTTGGAAAAAAGAGGACAACACATATGTTCACGAGCAAAATGACGCAACTTGTGCTCACATGCACTGATGTCCACAAAAATATGATGGAATGGGATGATCAACAAAGACCAACAAGGATATTTGCTGATACATGGTACAAGCGCATACATGTATGATTGGGAGCAACACTTGTCCATGCTTGATACAAAAAATATTGTATTACAATGCAAGGATTGTAGTCTGGTGGAGTCTGCATATGCATGCTAGGGAGGTCTCGGTTTGATGGTAATCTATCGTGCGGAAGTGTTTGATGATGCACACATGTATAACATGCCTATTTGGCACAATGAAACCCAGTCAGTTCGACACCATGGAATTACTTAACACAATGTTATAATTGGATAAGTCGTATCCATAAATAATAAATCTCCCCATCCAAGCTTGTGCTGTGGATATCAATTATCTACCACCAATCATAGTGTAGAGAATGAAGCCAATACCCATTTTGAATGAAAATGGAAAACCCAATCAAGGCAATGGCCACCCACTTTGAAATGGGAAATGGAGAATGCTATTTGGAGGGTTTTCCACCATAGTGTTGTCGTTAATGCCCATGAATTGAATATGTTGTGGGCTTGTGGAAGTGGGCATAAACATCCGTCAGCATGAGCCCTCATTGGATGGAAATGTGGTGACATAGTTGAGGAATCAAAGAGGGATGCAGAGACAAAGTACACACGACAAGGCTTGTAGGATGAGGTTGGGATGGGGTTGAGGAGAGAAACTCTAAAAAAATAAAGCGCGGGGGGGGGGGGGGGGTATTGGTGGATGCACTCTCCAAATCAGATTCAATGCCTAATTTCACAACCTTTTCTCTTCAAGAACCTACTAACCCTTTGTATAGGGATGAGTGGGAATACGAAATTATCAAAGAAAATAAAATTTATCCACTTAAAAAATCCCAACTGTATAATTGTTGAGATTATATTAATCTCAATTAATTTAGCAATCCAAAAAATGGTAACCGACTAAAATTGATCAAAAAACCCAATTTGCAATTTCCAAATCCATGCTTGCAACAATTCTCCTCTGCTTGAAAGAACTCATCTCCTGATGGGTTGCTTGAACATTGGTGGTTTTTTGGAAACAAGGTTGCTTAAATTTATTCCAAAGAAACTACTTGCCTCGGTTTTCTTCCCCCAAGTGCAACAACGGTGCAGCTTTTGTTTTGTCAGAAATGGTAAGATATTTGGGGCAAGAAAAGGGGCCGATCTTTATTAACTTGGTTCTACTCCCTCTCTCTCTCTCTCTCTTTTAACAATAACGAGTTGAGTTTTTCGCCTTCTAGTATCCAATAGAACATGTTGAACAAAATTTTCTTCATGTAAAACATGCACGACATGCTGGGAAAGGGAGGTTTTGACGCCCATGCTTGTGAAGAATGCAATGACCATGGTCTTTATCGATGCATTGGGCGATGGTGAGTCAAACTTTGAGGATCTGGTGGTGACACTAATAGCTTCAAGAGATGCAATGATATGGTCATGATCAATGGCCACTTCGGTGAGAACAAAGGAACATCAGGCCTCGTTGACCTCGACATTGGGGAGGGTGGCAACAGTAGTATCAGTGATGCTCTAATGTGGGGCGAAGGTAAAATTACTCACAAAAAGAGTGTTGGCAAGGAAACTGGAAGAAGCCATGGCAACACTGTAATCGGGAGCTCAATCATTGGAACTTTCATGCCGTTCGATGCAAGATCACCCCATATGAGGATAGAGTTGGAACACCCTTTGATTGTTGTTGTAGTTGCTTATGAGGGGCTACACTAGCCCCGATCAACTTTTGCTTGACATACACATTGGCTTATAAGCATCTGACAAAGGTGGGTGGTGTAACAAGGTTTGGAGATTGTGAGACTTTCATTGACGTTGTTGCTTGTTGGGTTGGGGGTAACGTCGTAAGAACCAGGATGGCAGGATTCTAAATGAAGTGGGTGTTGAATGAGGCAGCACGGGCAACCCCTAATTGTTACCATCAACAACTATTCCCTAAATGAGATCGTGTGGCCATAGAAAAACTTAGTTGCAGCATCAACCTTTCTTGATGAAGTGGTGACTCAGAATCTTCATTTGGGGCAATTCTATAATTGATGGTTTCTTCTTGCTTCCTGAATGATGTGATTTCTTCTTGTATAGAATCTTGTCAGTTCAAGAGGTTGTAAGATGCACCTTTCTCTATGATAGATCTCTGCAGAGAAATGTATCTTCCAAGAAGAAATAATCCAACCATTGTTATACCTTAATGCTTGATCGGAGGTGGCGCTTCAGGTTCTTTTGATGTGAACGTGAACCATGGTTGAGACAACTCAACTCAAACTTTGTCAACCAAAATATTTTAGGATCCTTGAATCGTTCCATGTTCTGAGATGCAATCGAGAAATCAAAGAGGGATGAGAAAAGAAAGCATACACGATGCGGTTTGCAAGATTGATGGGGGATGGGATTGGGGAGAGAAATCCTAGAAAAATAATGGGAGGAGAAGTTTATGGCGGAGGCACTCTCCAAATCAAAACCCATTTCATAATTTCATATTTTTTTTCTTTACAATAACTTGTCAACCCCGTTATACACAGAGGGGTGGGCTTACAAACAAATAGAGAAAATAAAAATTGACCACTTAAACAAATCTTAATTGACTTCTAAATTATTTTTAACTAAACTTATTTACCATAAATGTTGAGTTTATAATTAATATCAACCTATTTGCTGTAACCAAACTCAATGATCGACTAGTTGATGGAAAACCTAATTTTTCAAAAAATTTCAAATTTATTGGTGGAGATTGGAGATCGTACCACATTCTCTCCATTATATACAAGGGGTGGGTGATGCATCAAAAGGATCATCAATTAAGTAGAGAAGTGGATCCTCCTATATGTTACTGACATTCATCATTCCTTAGAGAAGTGATGCTTGGAGGCATCAATCATTTGATAGAGGCAAATGTTCTCATCCCTTGCAATTGCGAGATCTGAAGTTGGTGTTCTAGATGAATCCAAGGAGGAATTAGTGAGTGGCCTTCTCCCCTATTTCCTTTGTAACATTGGGGTGTTGTATGAGTTGTATTGCATTAATGAGTTAATGCATGATTCTTGTGTCATCTTCTCATCTTAAATCTTAGTGTATGCTTGGAAGCTTTATTCTCTCGCTAATTGTTTAGTCAACAAAACATTTACTTATATCTATTTTAAGCATTTGACTGGGTGCTCAATCCTCGTAAAGTATTTAGCTCTACAGACCGTCTTACAAGCATTATTTAGGCTTCGCCATCACTCTTATTAATAAGAGCACATTACTGCTATCCATTATGCTAAATGGGTCGGCTAATTCTATTCCGCAATGTCACAAGAGCTGTTATCTCACAAGTTTAAAAAAATGAAAGGCGGAATGAGGCATTTTCCTTAAAGGCGAGGCAAGGTCGAGGCGTAAGCCTAAGTTTGTATAGGAAAATGCTTACAAAACGTATAATAAATGTATTTATCGATGAAGTTATCTAATCTAACAGATATATAATATATAGCATTTTAATATATTATGCTATTATGAAGACAAGAACATGGAAAGAAAGGATATTTTAATTCTATAGATCTAAAACAATTATACTAAATTTCTACTCAATCAAACATGGAATCATCGACTATAATTGTCATTAACATACAAAAGATAACATACTTTTCTCCAAAAAATATTGTGTTGCATAAAAATTGCAATTATATGTAATTCGATAAGATGCATGTTTTATGTGGCTAGTATATAACATGTGATAAAATTGAGTTGCCTTGAATCTAATCTTTTTTTCGTTAGTATGTTACATCGTTAATTCTATAGATCTGAATGGAGGCGAAGAATCCATGTAGCCGACCCTACTTAATTGTGGGAAAAGGCTTTGTTGTTGTAGTAGTAGTAGTAGTATGTTACATCGTTAATTATGTCATCTCTCCTAACACTTGCTTTTCCTTAAGATTTGTAGGTTTTATGTTTATTTTTTTTTGAAAGAAGTAGATTTTGCGTTTAAAAGTGTAATGTCAAGATGTTATTGGAATAATTAGAGAAGTTTAATGCTCAACCTGAACATGAAGAGACTTAAAATATCATGCATTCATCTTGTGTGTATATATATATATCCTAAGCAACTAGACAATTATAAGCATCTAAAACTACCAATAAGACAATTTAAATCCTTAGAAAATGCTTTGAAATTTAGAAAATGCCTCACAAAACACTTCGGATCGCCTCAACCTTCCAAGGCACAAGCCTTGCCAACACCATATGAGGCGTCTGCCTCAAGGCTAAAAAGCACCGCCTCGCCCCGTCTCGACCGCCTCGATGCTAGCCTTTTCAAACCATGGATCCCGAATCTTATTTGAGGGAAAGATGGGTTGTTTTCTTCGAATGCTTCTGATGTTTTTTAAATTGTTAAACAATAAACAACTGTTTCTAGATTTTTTCTACTATCGAAGCCTTTTTACTCTTAAGATTGATTTGAGCGGCCCAAGCAATCACTTTTCGAAGTACTCTTTTAGATCAAGCTCCTTATGTACCAAGTATGCAAAAGCAGGGTCTCTCCATCTCACCTTTTCGGAATTTCGTCTTTTCCTCCTTGGTCCACCCATCATGATATCACCCCCTAAGCCTTCTCTTAGGATTTGTGTGTACAAATTGTCTTTTGTGAGATCATGTTCTTGGTTGCATTGTTGTTTCTTATTATGTTCGATTCACAACGCATATGCCATTACCTTTCATAGAATACTCTACTTTTCAGCTAGATGGCTCCTCGGACTTGCATCACCCCTTGTTTTTCCTTTCCCTTTTTGGAACAAGCATGCACCTTTTGTCCTCCTGAATTGAGGCTTTTCGATCACTTTTAAGCTAAAATCGAAAGAGAAAATCCCAAAATTAGACAAGTAGTTTCCTCTTCTCCCTATCTTGAGAGTGATAGCAAGCTCTTATCAAGCCTGAGAGTGATTGTCAAATATATTTACAAATACGGTGAAAAAAATTTCTATTTTTGTAAGATCTTCTTGACCGTTGGTCCAATAATGTATGCATATTGGAATTTTGGAAACAATTATAAGTTGTAGAAGGCAATTCTAATTAATCAATAAAAATATATCTCAGTGCAGTTCCTTTTTTATATTCTTTAGATTAGATAAGTTGTCTTACTTCAAAAACAATAGGAAACAACGTCAGAAGTTTCGTGAGATCCATTTTCCACTTTCTCCTTTCTCCTTTTCCATCACTCAAGCATTTAATGTTAGCTTGAGGCCTTGAGCAACCTTCTTATCCCGTTGTCATCACCATAGCATGTGAACATGTTGGGTTATTTCGTGCATAATGCGAGAATAAGTAAAATGCGTGAAAGGGTGAAAGCACGATGAATAATAATCGAGCCTTGCGATGATATAAGGTCATTAGATATCTCCTAAAGAAATGGAACACAACCCATCCTTAGCCCCATGCGTCGAGTTGACACAGAGGTAAACAATCGAACGACTGACACTCATAGACATTCTATATCCTCCATTTCTCTGTCCATCTACCTTGGGTGTGAGTAGCCACCCATCTAATAAAATCACACTAGAATGGAATGGGGTTGATTGGTTGCATTTCAATCCTTAATGAAACAAGAGCCATTAACTCAACCTAAATTGATAAAATGCATGGAAATTATTGTTGCTTTGCAAAATTCCTAATAGCCCAAGATAAAATAAAGAAGAGACTTAGGTGCGGAAGGGATGTAGGAGGTCATAGCCCTTGTTGGTCTTGATCACTATCTCTTGTTTTTGCTCTCGAAGAGACCTGCCTGTCTCTTTTCGTACAATGCTAGATACATACATTGCATGAAAGGGTGAAACCACGACAAATGGTAATCGAGCCTTGTGAGTCGCATTGAAACAAGTTCATTATATTTTCCCTTAACAAGGGGAACACATTTCCATCCTTAGCCCCGCTTGTTGAGTTCTCACAAAGGCAAGCGATCAGATGGTTGGCCCTCAGATACATTTTAGACCCTCCACTTCTTCTCCCCTTTACCGTGGAGACAAGTAGCCATCGAACGAATCCAACCTAGGACGGACCAGTTGTACCTAAATCCCTAACAAAGCCGGTTCCTTTGACCCAACTTAAACTAATAAAAAAGTTGTATATAATGGTTGACTTTTGAAGCCCTGATATCTTGAGATAAAATAAACAAGTCTTAGATGCGAAAGGGATGTATAGGAGGTCATAGACCTCATTCGTATGGATCGATTTCTTTCGAGTTTGGCTCTCAGAGAGATCATATAAAGGTTTAAGATATCGCAATATATCGACTATATATTGCTGATATATATGTATCGACAAGATGAAGGTATCAACATCCATACACACACACACATTTCCAAGATATCGATCGATATCTCACAAAATATCGACAATATCTCGCTATATGAGTCATATCACTAAAAAATGATAGATTTGAGTGCAAAAATTCTCGGATATGCAAAAAATTTCTATTTTTGTAAGATCTTCTTGACTGTTGGTCCAATAATGTATGCATATTGGAATTTTGGAAACTATTATAAGTTGTAGAAGGCAATTCTAATTGATCAATATCCTTTTTTATATTCTTTAGATTAGATAAGTTGTCTTACTTCAAAAACAATAGGAAACAACGTCAGAAGTTTCGTGAGATCCATTTTCCGCTTTCTCCTTTCTCCTTTTCCATCACTCAAGCATTTAATGTTAGCTTGAGGCCTTGAGCAACCTTCTTATCCCGTTGTCATCACCATAGCATGTGAACATGTTGGGTCATTTCGTGCATAATGCGAGAATAAGTAAAATGCATGAAAGGGTGAAAGCACGATGAATAATAATCGAGCCTTGCGATGATATAAGGTCATTAGATATTTCCTAAAGAAATGGAACACAACCCATCCTTAGCCACATGCGTTGAGTTGACACAGAGGTAAACAATCGGACGACTGACACTCATAGACATTCTATATTGTCCATTTCTCTGCCCATCTACCTTTGGTGTGAGTAGCCACCCATCTAATACAATCACACTAGAATGGAATGGGGTTGATTGGTTGCATTTCAATCCTTAATGAAACAAGAGCCATTAACTCAACCTAAATTGATAAAATGCATGGAAATTATTGTTGCTTTGCAAAATTCCAAATAGCCCAAGATAAAATAAAGAAGAGACTTAGGTGCGGAAGGGATGTAGGAGGTCATAGCCTTTGTTGGTCTTGATCACTATCTCTTGTTTTTGCTCTCGAAGAGACATGCCTGTCTCTTTTCATACAATGCTAGATACATACATGGCATGAAAGGGTGAAACCACGACAAATGGTAATCGAGCCTTGTGAGTCGCATTGAAACAAGGTCATTATATTTTCCCTTAACAAGGGGAACACAGTTCCATTCTTAGCCCCGCTTGTTGAGTTCTCGCAAAGGCAAGCGATCAGATGGTTGGCCCTCAGATACATTTTAGACCCTCCACTTCTTCTCCCCTTTACCGTGGAGACAAGTAGCCATCGAACGAATCCAACCTAGGACGGACCAGTTGTACCTAAATCCCTAACAAAGCCGGTTTCTTTGACCCAACTTAAACTAATAAAAAAGTTGTATATAATGGTTGACTTTTGAAGCCCTAATATCTTGAGATAAAATAAACAAGTCTTAGATGCGAAGGGGATGTATAGGAGGTCATAGACCTCATTCGTATGGATCTTTTTCTTTCGAGTTTGGCTCTCAGAGAGATCATATCAAGGTTTAAGATATCACAATATATCGACTATATATTGCTGATATATATGTATCGACAAGATGAAGGTATCAACATCCATACACACACACACATTTCCAAGATATCGACCGATATCTCACAAAATATCGACAATATCTCGCTATATGAGTCATATCACTCAAAAATGATAGATTTGAGTGCAAAAATTCTCGGATATCGGTCAACAACGTCGATATTTATGTATATCAATTACTCATGTAAGCTTAATTTTACTACTTATCTAGCTACTTCTAGTATGAAACAATGAGCCCCCATTTGGTAGGGTATGGCGTGACATGGGGGTTGCTTACAACGGTTCTTCAACTTGGGGGTGTCCAATCAATTTTTATTCATCTTCTTTCAGTTAATTTTTTTATAATGAATTATGTTCATTAAAAACTACATGTTCGTATGCTCATGGTTTGTTTGTTTGATTTTTGGATATATCTGAAAAATTTGTTTATGCATAATAGGTCATGCGATATAAACATAATGTGTTAAATACATGTCTTTTGTGTCTCTATGTTGTTTAAATATCACATTTCCTCTCTAATACCTCTCAACAGTCAAACAATCAACTGCCAGAATTGACAACCAACGATATATGCTATATATTGTATCTTGGGTTGCTAGATGCACCTCATTCTTGCATATAAATGTGTATTTTTACGCTTCTTATTATTTAATAACTAGGATGATCTTAATTCGTGAAAAAATCATTTTTACTCAATTTTTGAGATTTCCACCGATATCGTTGATATATCACGATATATTCTTTTACCGACGGACCAATACAATACCGATATCAATATTTTGAACCTTGGCTCATATATATAATTGGCTCGCGACTTTTCTTCTTTTTATAATTATCCATAATGAATTGAATGTATTCGTTTTGCAATAGGGCGAGTAGTTTTCACACTTTCTATGAAAGAATGCAATGCTTCGTATTGGGTGTTGAAGAGATGAAGGACGAAGCAACACTATTCTGCATGACATGGCAAGGAAATGGCTTGGACCTTCTATGAAGTACATGCAAGAGATCAAAACTAGACATTAAGCCATCATCAAGTTGATGAAAAGTGTTACCTCTTTCTTGCAGTGTTGTTAAAAGTGCCCTTGGCGCTCGCCTAGGTGATCGGGCGAGTCCTTGGTGCCTAGCTCCATCCCAGGCGAGGTGATTTTTGTTAGGCGTTGTCGAGGCGAGCATTTCAAGGAGAAGCATGAGGCATTGGGCAAGCGTCTAAGAAAACACCCCCTTGTAGCATCCAGTTTAAGGTGCAATCAGGTTGTTCCTACATGACCCGATAAAGAAAAACCCTTAGCCCGAGCTCTTCGTATGATTCGAGGGACCTTCATGCACCATCGCGCCCTATTATTCCCTATTGTGATCACCCAAAACTCCTTCACGATCACGTCCAACAGCTTTCTCTTGTGGCTGCTCTTCTGACACCAAGATGTTCGCATCGTCTTCCTTGCCTCATGCGGAGTCATCGCCACCTACTATTTTTTTGGTTGATGTAATCAAGGTTTTAAGAAACACGCCTTGAGGCTTTTTTCACCAAAAATCGCCTCGAGGCGCATGAGGTGTATGTGAAATCGGCAACTTATGCCTCGAGGCTAAGGCGTTCATCGAGTCGTTGAGGCGCTTGTGAGGCGTGTGCCTCATCTGGAATATATTTAAACCCTAAAAAGCCCAAAAATAATTTGAACCTGAAACATTAAATGTTGACGACGGAGGTCCTGTGCTTGTGAAAGTTGAGATTCTTTCCTCTTCTTCCTTAAGTAGCATATTTTAGCCTCTCTCTTATATACTTTAGCAAATGCTCTTCTCCCTGAGCAGTGGTGCTGCGGAGTGCGGCCATTGAAGGTCTCGGGTTTTCTTCTGGATTTAGTAACTTTCTTTTCTAGTTTGCAATCTTATGACCTATTTAGAATACGAAATCAGATCACCAGTGATAAAAAATTGCTCAAAATCTGCTGCTGTGTATTCTTACTTCATGGATAGAGAAAAATAAACTAAGTTCATTCCATGTTACTGTTGGTTTAAGGAGCAAATTTTGCTCAAAATCTGATGCTGTGTATTCTTCTTCCTCCTTCGTGTCTTGATTTACATATATCAATCGTTCTTTTAATAACTTTATAGTCATATGTTGTACAATAATAGATTTTATTATTTTAATGTTTGATGTAATAATTCACGATATTTTGACTTATTTATTAATCTAGATATTGATACGGTACATACATTGACACATATTAAAAAATATAGTCATATGTTGTACATGAATATATATTTTAACATTTTAATGTATGCAGTAACATGTTATGAGGATGATGTAACAACTTACAGTATTCAATATAGTTACTAATCTAGATAATGATACATTGCACATATTAAAATATATTTAATAACTAGATAATCTATACAAATGTAGCTAATACTTGGTATCAAGGCCCTAAATGTCGGTTTCGGTCACCATTTCGGTATCAACCAAAACAGAATTTCGATGGGATTTCGATTGGAATTTCGGTCATTTTTTGTACTAGGACCTCCATATTTTGGTCATTTCGGTTAAATTTCGATTTCGATTGGATATCGATATTCGACAGAAATTTGACTGAATTTCGCTGAAATTTGAGGCCATGCTTGGTATAGTTTATGTATTATATTGTTGTTAGTAACTTTAAAATAATAACTGTTCGTAGTAACCGATCATAGTTTATCTCATGGGCCTCAAATTTCAACGAAATTCGGTTGAATTTCTATCGAATATCGATATCCAGTCGAAATCAAAATTCGACCGCAATGGCTGAAATAATCGAAATATGGGAGCCCTAGCACAAAAAATGACCGAAATTTCTGTCGAAATTCGATCGAAATTCTGTTTTGGTCGGTTATCGAAATGGTGACCGAACCCGACATTTAAGGCCTTGGTTTATCTTGAACAACTTGTTATCAAAAATAAAACGTGGTCATGCTACTGCACTGATTTTATATTGCTCCATTATAATAGTGTTATGTAATTAATAACTATAATGTATACTATTTATATGTTTAGTTGAACATATTCATTATTTGCAATTTGAACATTTAACTATTATAATAAATGTTTGAAGTTTTTGCCTTTCTTGTTTGTGTTAGAATAATTTTCTATGCATGATGGTGTTTATGTTAGAATGATTTATACTTAGTATAGGATATAAATTTTTTATGTTCAGTTACATATATTACACATTATATTTTAGCGCCTTGCTTGTCTCGAGGGAGCGCCTAACGCCTCAAACGTTTTGGACCCTTGACACCTTGGAGCGCCTCACACCTTTGATAACACTGCTTTCTTGTTTGATTACAGCGGGTATTTATCAAATGGGGATTCTCTCTTGTTCCGGCTATGTAGTAAGAAAGAAGTGTACTGAAAGGAGCTCTATTGAAAAAAGATTGATTATAGCACAAAATTTGATATCAAAGAGGTTGATAAGGGGCCCCATGCTTCGAGAACTTTCTTCATTTCGATGAGGTAGTTATTCGGCCAAAGGACGTAGGCTGCTTGTCCGGACAACCTTGGGCAACATCAACCATTTTGCAGGCTTCATGTCAGGCTTCTCATTTAAAACTTCATGCGATGTGATAGACACACGTAGTCGTGTGCAATGACTTTTGTTGGAACCAACCCTGGCCCCCAATTAATTAAGGTGAGCCCAGGTTTCGAAGTAGCGATAGAACGAAGATCCTATAAGCATTGTTTCAAATTTCCCGAAATTTCGACGAAATTTCGGCGAAATTTCGGTTTCGAGACCCTACCGAAATCGAAATCGAAATGTCGATATATGCCCTTCCTTCACAAATCTAGACCGATTTTGGCCGAAATTGTCGAAATTTCGTCGAAATTTCGACGAAATTTCGAAATTGTCTCGTTTTTTCAGCATCTCGAAACGAAATCGAAATCGAGATTTAAAACCTTGCCTATAAGTATAACCTTTGTATCATGTTTTGTTCCCCTCTTGGCCACGTATTTATTCCAGGGAGATGAACACTATTTAATATCATACTTAGATTAGTTAGGACGGACAAAGAGCTTAGGCAGACTTCCAATTATTCATACTTAGATTAGTTAGGACGGACAAAGAGCTTAGACAGACTTCCAATTATTTTTTTAACTCTGGCCTTTTGAGGGAGGAGGGGATCCAACTGGCATGCTTGCTCTATGTTTTCTACATGCAGCCTAAGACATTTTTTAAATTGTTTTAATTATCTGTCTTGAGTCATGGGAAGTACCTCTTGCGTTACCAGAATTCATCCGTATGTATAGTTACTTCTTATGTAATGTAACTTAATATGAACATGAACATTTTGACAACCTTTTGCCTCCTGAATAACTGGATGCTTTGGACTAATAGGGCATCTTACATCTCAGACAGATGCAGGCATTAAGCTCCGTTCTTACTACGGTCCTGAATCTTGTCTGAGAGAAAGAAAGCTTGTTTTTTTCTTTCTTAGACTACTTCATACACATTATTATTTAATATAATGAAGGGAATAAAATCATCTTTTTTTAATTATCTGTTTTGAATCACGGAGTTGTTTCTTGCATTACTAGAAGTCAATTTCATCCATATGTATAACCTTTTATTTACTGTAACTTAGTAGGAACATAAATATTGTGACAATTTTCTGCCTCCTGAATAACTGGATGCTTTGGACTAATTGAGCAGCATGCAGTTCAGACAGCAGAGGCAAACATTAAGCTTTATTGTTCTTAAAATGATCATGAATCTTGTTTGAGAGTAAGAAGTTTTTTTTTCTTTCCTATAATACTTCAGATCAAGGTTTGAAAAAACGAAAGGCGGAACGAAGCGTTTTCCCTGGAAGCGAGGCGAGGCGTAGCCTCGAGGCGGTCGAGGCGTAAGCCTCAGTTTTGTATAGAAAAATAATTATAAAATATATAATACATTTATTTATTGATGAAATAATATAATCTGACAAACATATAGTATATAACAATGTAATATATGATGATATTATGAAGATAAGAACATGAAAAAAGGATATGTCAATGACTCAATGCCATAAACCTTTCTAAATTTCTACCTAATCAAAAGAAAATCATTGGTTATAACTTATAACTATCCCTAGAAAGTTATCTAAAAGGGATTGGCTATAGTTGTCGTTATAAATATCCAAGTTGTTGATATGAATCATATGATTTGAATCCTAACTATATGTTCTACTATACCCCAGATGAAGAACGGTTGTATGCATCCCCCCTGTTGCACCATACCCTACCAGAACGGGGGTCTCGCTGCTCGGTCAGCGAGTGCAGGGGGCAGCGCCCCGTCCCAAAATTTTTTTTCTTATATGAGGATTTGAATTCGTATACACATTTTTATATGTTTAAGGATGTAATAGTAAGCGTTCACTAAAATAATTTGGCATGTTAATGGTAAATATGAATATGAAAGAGGTCAAATTCAAGCATATGAATATGAAAGAGGTCAAATTTAAGCATACATTTTGCATAAAAATAATGTGAAGCAGTTTGCTGAAATAGTTAGACATAATTTATAGTAAATTTGAAGCAGTTTGCTGAAATAGTTACACATAATTAGTAGTAAATGTGGAGTTATGGGTACGAAAGAAACATCAGATTTAGGCATTTTACTTGTATAATCTTTATCCTAAACAAGTATATATTTATAAGCTTCTCAAACCACCATGTAACTATTAAAATCATACAAAAAATCTTCAAAAAAAAACAAAACGCCTTGGAAAACGCCTCGACCGCCTCGAGGCGGAACGCCTCGAGGCTACGCCTCAGCCACTCGAGGCGCACGCCTCACTGGACAAGGCCGAGGCGCACGCATCGAGGCTAAAAAGGCCCGCCTCGCCTCGAGGCGTACGCCTCGACCGCCTTGAGGCGTGCCTTTTAATACAATGATGCCTTTTTAAAATTACTGTCTGTAAACTAAACGACAGATGTTTTTTTAATTTTGTCCACCGTAGGAAAATATTTCAATCCATATAAACCGGTGTTTCTTTAGGCTTTGAATGTAGCAGCCGTCTTTGGTGACATCATGTTGTATCATTGCTGTTTATCATTATGTTCATTTTTTTGTTACTAGATTTTTCAGCTGTAAGGGAATACACCATCTTTTTAGTTTACTTGTCCTTTTTTGGATTCGCTGGGTCTGGTTGTCCAACTATACCAAAACGACATTCTTAATTCTTAATTATATATTTTTTGTATCTAGATTTTGACTAAACATCTCATTTTTGTTGTTTCTTTGTAAATTACAAAAAAGATTTCCAAAAAAACAACGTAAAAAAATGAGAAGGCTATGTCTTTTTGTCTTTGTAAATTGCATCTGCATGCATGCTATTGCAATCTTTAAAACTGCCTCTTTCGTGTTTTAATGATACCTTTTGACTTCAGGAACAAGCAATCTTCCTATGTTTGGAAGTAGTCTGGTTGACTCATTTTTTAAATTACCCGGAAAGGTGGAGATTTCAGAGAGACGGGTTACTTTTAGGTCTGAACAAGCCCCTTCCTTTTTGGGATCAATAGGATTGCTTGGTGAATATTGTTGTGTCTTCAACTCTGGTAGAGACAACTTTCGCTTTACTGCCTTCCTGATAATCTGATACGACAGTTTGAAGAGTTTTGTCGAGATGGCTCTTCAGAACATAGGGGCAGCAAACAGCGACGATGCCTTCTATAGGTATAAGATGCCAAGGATGATAACAAAGATAGAAGGACGTGGAAATGGCATCAAAACCAATGTTGTTAACATGGTTGACATCGCTAAAGCTCTAGCAAGGCCTGCCTCATACACCACGAAATATTTTGGTTGTGAGCTTGGTGCCCAGTCAAAATTTGATGAGAAAACTGGTATCTCACTTGTAAATGGAGCACACGATACTGCTAAGCTTGCAGGCCTGCTGGAGAATTTCATTAAGAAATATGTTCAGTGCTATGGGTGCGGCAACCCTGAGACTGAAGTGATCATCACAAAAACACAGATGATACATTTGAAGTGTGCCGCTTGTGGTTTTGTGTCAGAGGTTGATATGAGGGACAAATTAACCGCATTTATTTTGAAGAACCCTCCTGAACCCAAGAAGGGCTCGAAAGATAATAAGGTGATGAGGAGAGCTGAGAAAGAACGACTAAAGGAGGGGAAAGCTGCTGATGAAGAACAAAAGAAGTTGAAGAAGGAGATCAAGAAGAAGGTTCCCTCCACATCTTCCAAGGATGCCTCGTCTAAAGCATCTGCAGCTGGTTCTTCTCCTGGCAACCAAGATTGTGATCATGAAGCTGTAGGAGATGAAGATGACGATGATGTTCAGTGGCAGACTGACACCTCTGCAGAGGCTGCACGCCAGCGCATACGTGAGCAGCTCAGTGCTGCAACCGCTGAGATGGTCATGCTCTCCACAACTGAAAAGGAGACCAACAAGAAGCAAACCGAGGAGCCTGCTGCTGCTAACGGCAACCAATCCACAAAACAGAATCAGAATAAGTGTGCCGATCTTCTTGTGGAGTTCAGGGATTTCTTGAAGAAAGATCCCACTCCAACGCAATTGGCAGCATTTTATTTGTCAGTGGCTGGCTGTCCGCAGGAAGCAATGAAAGCTGTTGTGGAAGCACTCTTCGAAGGTATTGGCAAAGGGTTTGCAAAGGAGGTTGGAAAGAAGAAACATCACATTGCTGCTATCGTGACTGACCCTAGCTCCCAGGTGCTCCTGCTGCGTGCCATTGAGTATTTCTGCGGGAAGTCTGGTCCTGATGCCCCCAAGGAGGTTGCGCTGGTCGCGAAGGTCCTTTACGACGAGGATGTGCTTGAGGAGGAACACATCATGCAGTGGTATCAGGAAGGTATTGGTGGTACCAACAAAACTGCTCCTATATGGAAGAATATAAAGCCATTCATCGAGTGGCTTACAAGTGCCGAATCAGAGTCCGACGAAGAGTGAGGAAATCTGCTGGCATCCTATCTTTGTTACGTTGGTTTGCTCACGTTCGGAAGTAAGTTTTATTAGCGTTGGAGTTCTGTTTGCTATTATCTTAAATAAATGGCAGGATTATGTTCCGTTATATTAGATTATTTATTTGTGCTCTGCACGCTGTTTATGTGCTGTCAATTTTGTTAATTTGGTGTATCTATTGAAATGGTGCACCCTCCCCATACATGTATTACGAATAAGCATGCGTCGACTATTGGACTAAGGCTCCCTTTTTTGTTTTCTCAAATAGAAACTGTTTTCGAGGATTCTAATTTGTGTGGTGTTAGCCTTCTATCTTAGCTAGCCAAACCTTCTGAGCAATGACAGACTCAAGTATAGTCAACCACATGCACACATTGTTGACAATGTGATTAGATGTGCAAAGAACTAGTATGGACCAGTGATCATCATCAATCACCTACAATCAACCATGAGCAAATGCAAACAACTGTGAGCGCTTATGATATCGTGATCCATTCGTCAATTGGATCCAAGCACAAACCCAATTAACTGTCTAAGAACACATTGATCAGAACGAGCGACCACCTTCTCTTATAAGCCTCTACTTATACATGAAGCAATAGACCCTGTACATGTTCTCATGTTAGGCTGAAGAGCTTCATCTTCCTTTCTTATGGCCATGACTTGAACTAGTGGGTAGTTCCGCACTCATTTTCTTCTCATAAACATCACCACTTCCTGATTCGATCGATGCTGTCTATAGAAGAGGAGCTTTTGCATCGACTCCTATTCTTGATGATCCTTCCTCTGCTTCGTACGAGGATCCGTCGTTCCTATAGCTAGTGTAAGGATGTTTTAACCCCACGTATGGAGAAGTTATCTCCCTAGTTACCCTTTGTTCCTTTTCGTTTGATTGTTGCTTGCTTTTTTTATTCGTGACCATGGGCTTCCTTGTGACATACAAGATCAATGTCTTCTATGCTCCATGCATCTTCGAGTTTTCATTCAGAGTAAAATTGTTGGTGAGGTGGCTTATCACTACTTTACATCGCATGATGATGCCATATAACATTATTCATCGCTCCTTTTGCACGGACTTTTATCTATATGCGGCTCCTTTTGTGCACCTCCTATGCATGTGTCGGTGCTTAGCATGCACCTATGCTCTTTCGCACACATATAGTTGAGCTTTTGCTCGTCTATGCCCACAAGTCCTTGCTCCAAAGTTGTTACTCCTACCACCAAAAGCTTCCTTGAAGTGTTGGTGTCATGTGATAATTGGATGATGTGTTGGTGATATATGGAATATGGTATAATGTATCTTTTTTTTTGAAAGGTTGGTATAATGTATCTGTTTCATGTTTCATATGGACCATCATACATGGTTATGATTGGTTGTGATTGAGCATGCGATATTTGATTGTTTTCAACATTGGATAACTGATTTTGGATAGTCAGATGATTTACGGCGGCTAACTCCCTACATTGGAACTTATGGAAGGGATCTGGGGTAGCTTGGGGTTGGGTTATTACATGATTAAGCATCTTTCTCTTGTGCAGTGGGATCAAAACCTTAGCTAAACAACCTCACCGTTTGAGATATTTTAAGTTTGCATTAATTCGTATGGATTACTTTGATTACTTTCCTTAATCTTACGAGAAAGTCGATTCCGAACAAAGCTCTCCTTATTCGAGGATAAAGGTAATCCCAAATTATTCATGAGAACATAAACCATATTAAGTAGGGTCTTCTTTTTTAATCAACTCATTCCATACAACTGGAGTGAGTAAGATGTTATTACTTCATGAACACCCTCAAAGGACTGACGTTTCTTATCAAACAAATTTGATGTAAACTCCACCGCTATTTAATCATATTTACTTAAAAAGGCTAATTTGTTTGTATCTCCAATCTCTTTCTTAAAGATAAGTAACTTCTCTAACTTTAGAAACTTTCTAAATTACCTTCTTAACCTTGTTAGCATCATTATTATTCTCTCGACCTCGTAAACTTGTTCCATCTTATCCCATGAATCCTCGTCCATGTGCAGTGTCCTTCATAACCTAACTAGAGTCATAGGTCTAACCCTAGTACCGTCGGATCGCCAGAAGCGCGTGTCCAAGAGGGAGATTTAGGCACGAAGGCTTTGATATAGAGACTTCTGGCGCTAAGCCTTCGACCTCTCCTCTTCCTCTTCAAAGCCATCACCCCCATCGTCTCTGCTCTGACATTCCTTCCCACAACGACCATCCTTCGCACCATCGACATTCCACTTCAGCCTCACCCATTCCTTTTCCACTCCACATGCTCATTGATCTTGCTCCACATAACTCTTTTACCTTGGCTTAATCAAGGTTAGATGGGTTTAAGGTTTCATGAGTTTAGGGAATGGAGGTGAAATGGATTAGGATTTCTAACACAGATTCTTTGTTCTTGGTTTCTAACATGCATGTGCTGACAATGGGTTGGTTCAATGGACACGAAGGGATCCTCATCGTATGCATCAGGTCTGGAGGTTACTTGAAATGGACGTAGGGAATGAAGGGCGAGAAGTATTTTCTTGGAATAGAAGAGGGGATTGGGATCGATCCAGGCACCACCTTGTGGTTCAAACTTATTGAAAAGATCTCTGAGGTCATATCTTGGGATCCAAGGTGTACAATCACTTTGAAATATAAGATTCCTCACATAAGAGGGAGCAAGTTTGTGGAGATTAAGAATGCGAACGATATGATGTAGATGTGTAATTACACAAGAATGGGACAAAGATCAAGCTCGTGGTGGAGATGACATGCATAGAGTCTTTGAGTTACATCCAAGCGAAGGAGTTCCTCAGCAAGAATAATGCAGGTGCAGAGGCCGATCCCGTCTTGGCTGTGGATAACCCCAAAGGCACAGAGGATCCGCAAACCTAAGATGTTGAAGCTGATCTTGGTGGCATCGGAAGCTCTAAGATGACCTTAATGTTTACATATGATCAGTTGGTCTATAACATGGGTGAGGAAGGAGAAGGTGAGAAGGTATGGAATTGGCTTAATTTCGAAGTAGAGAACGGTGATGTCAGGACCGAGTGTGGGAATGTGGAAGATGGTGGGATTGAGGGTGGGTGATGGAGGGACTGAGGGTGTGCCTGTGGGTGATGGTGGGAATGAGGGTGTGCCTGTGGATGATGGTGGGAATGAGGGTGTAGCTGTGGGTGATGGTGAGAATGAGTGTGGACATGATGATGGACGTGAAGTAGGTATAGTGGCTGAAGGTTTGGGTGATGTAGCCGCAGAAGAAGGTGACCCTAGTACTATTAGGAATTCCATTGGTGAAGAAGATGGAATTTCCATTGATGGAGAAGGTGGGGTTTCCATTTGTGAAGAAAGTGGGACTTCCATTGACGAAAAAACACCTCATATGACCGGTAGAGGAGAAGTGTCCGGGGCAAGGTTAGCGAAGAGTGTTATAAATGGGGAGCGATGGTGTGGGAGCTTTTGAGTTTGGGATAACCCCAGAGGTTTAAGAGCATACACATGTTGACTATACAAATGTTGAGGGGATCATGAGTATTAAAAGAGTGTGTGTATGGAGAAAGACACACCCCCGGTCCAGCAACCACAAATGTACAAGATTAGTGGTTGCGAAGAGGAACACTGAAGTTAACCAAACACCATCTGATTCCGATTCTTTTGATACCAATTATAGTGTTGTAGACGATGGTGGGGAGGATAGTGATTATTCAGATGATATGCATGACCTTGTTTATGAGAGGAGATACCATCGTCTTCTTGGTTCTGTTGTGGAGAAATTGAGCGATTAGGAGGGACCTTATGCTGGAGTGGATTTGGATGCCCCATCATTTGAAGTGGGAGTTGAATTTGAAAGTCAAGAAATCTTTCATTTTGCACTTGTGTCTCACTACATCACCAATGAGTTTGCTACCAAATACCATAAGAGAGAGAGAGAGAGAGCAACATGGTCACATCAAAGTGCAAGGCAAAAGTGTTTCCTTGGAGGATAGACACCTCCTTGATACCAAACAACAATATGTTCAAAGTGAAGACTCTTATGACTGACCACACTATGCTTTAAACAATCGTATTGGAAACATCATGGCTGACCAAGAGTGTGTATCGCACCAAATCTCTGCTTGGGTGAAGGAGAACCCCACAATCATGACGATAAATACTTGAAAATATTACATAAAATGTATGAAAATACAATATAAAATAAATTCATTAAAAATGTGCTAAATAAAATAATATAATAAGATATATAAGTATACAATACCTATAATGTACATACCCACAATAAATTAAGTATATAAATAAAATCAGAAAAATGAAATAAAAATATGTAAATATGTATTGGGATAATTACACCCATAACCCTGAGTAAATCCATAATTACCCCGGAAACCTTCTATAGTAAGGAATTACGTCCAGGACCCTGGATAATACTTAACCTTTACATGGCATAACCCTGTGTCAAGTTCTGTCTTGAATGTCTGTTAAGTTTGACGGAAAAAGTGATATGTTGACCATTTTACCCTCTGAAAAACATCATATTTATAAGATGATGCCATTCTTTTTATCATGCCCCCTCCCCAGGAAAGATGGCCCGTTCTCTCACTCCGCCCCAGCTCGCGAGGTCCAACACCTCTCTCCCCCTGCCGGCGAGCTCCATCGCGCCTCCGCCCCCAACTCACGAGCTCCGGCATCCCCCCCATCGCCGCCACCCACCACCCCCAGCTCACGAGCTCCAGCTTCATCCCCTCGTCCCCGGCGAACCAATTCCATTCTGCAAGCCCCCTCCCCCCTGTCGCCAGATCCATCGTGCCTCCCCGCCCGCTCCATCGCGCCTCCCCGTCTCCAGCTTCACCCCCCATCCCCGGCGAGCTCCATCATCTCTGTACCCCTTCCCCCCGCTAGCTCTATCACCTCCCCCCCTTCCGTCGCCAGGTCCATCCCCCCGTGCCTCCATCGCTAGGTCCATGGCCTGCCCGCTCCATCGCGCCTCCCCCACACTGCTAGCTCCATCACCTCCCCCTCCACCCCCCGCCCGCAACCAGGTCCATCGCCCCCCCCGGTCGCCAGGTCCATCGTGCCTCCCCGCCCGCTCCATCGCGCCTCCCCGCCTCCGGCTTCACCCCCCATCCCCGGCGAGCTCCATTGCCTCTGCAAACCCCCCTCCCTCGTCGCCAAGTCCATCGCCCCCCGCACCCGTCGCTAGGTCCATCGCCCCTCGACTCCAACTCCCCCCGACCATCCGCAAGCCCCAACTGTCAGCCAGCTTCCTCGCCCGCAAGCCTCAACTGCTCTCCTACAGGTCGAGCTCCCCCTCCCCGCCCTGCGCACCTCCGCCTGCCTGCCACCGTTGCAGCCCGCAACCTGCTCCACGATCTAACCCACGTCTGCCTCCAGCTACCCGACGAAGCCCTCCATCACTGCCGCCATCCTCCCGCACAGTCGTTCTTTTTTATTCTTTTTATTTATTTTAACCATTGGATCGATGCTTGGTTAGATTAACTTGATGGTATGGTTGGGTTAATGGTCGAAACTGACGGAGGGTTATGAATGTGAGACAGAATAATTACTCTGGGTTTTTCATGTAATTCGTGATTATTGAGGGTATCTGGGGTAATTATAGAACTACTCAGGGTTATGGGTGTGAATATCCCATATGTATTTAAATATATAAATTGTGTATATATAATAATGCAATCTAATACAAAATAAAAATCAGACACACAATGCATAGGTATTTATACCTATAATTACACTTGTAAAAATTAACATATAATAATAGGTTGATAAAAACAAATAAAAATCATCTAAAAATATAAATTTTATTTAATAAAATCATTTGCTATTTTAATTCCTCTTCTTTCTATTTTTATTTCTATTTTGTCTTCTTTTGGTTGATGTGGACCAATGAGGAGGCAGCATCAGATGACCTAAGTCAACTCCCCGCCCCCTCTTTGGATTGATTTGTTCCTTGCATTTACCCCATTTTCACCAAATTTTTTTGGCTCACCTCAGATCTCATCTGTCCCACATTTCTTCATCAATGTTCTTCACTCAATGATCATCTTTCACATGAAACAATGCTCGACCATTGTCAACCATCAATCTACGCAAAAATCCTAGGCGAAGATCCCTTCTCATATAGCTTTGTATATAATTTCTCCTCCATCATTTTTGAAATTTAATCCTACCAAACCAACTTTTCTGAAAAAAAACATCTTGGAGCTTGCCCTTCGTGATAGGAAGTGGTCTTTTGATTGGCGATGCAGAGGAAGGGCGGAGGAGGTGATTCAACCATCGTCGGAGACCTCCCCTGATAGTTCTGCTCCTAGCCTCTCCAAGAAGGAGAGCTTCTTATTTCTTTGATTTTTCGATTCCTTGGAGAAGCAGTAATTTAGGGTTGCATTTTATTTCGTTCGATTTAGTCTATTTTAGCGTAAAAATCCAAATCATAGTTCGTCGGAGCTCCGAGCTCTGGCCTCTGTTCACCCAATTTCCGACTGTTGACTGACCCGCTGACCATCTCCACATCTTCGTTTTTTCATTATCTATCGCATCGACCCATAATCCACCCATGATCTTGCATAGATCAAGGAGATCGGTGCTTGATATCCACCTCTCGTCGGAGTACCTTCATCCTGCCATTCCAGACCACATTTTTGCCCATCCTTCGGTCGAGGAGCTTCCCCTCGAGCCCTGAAGCTTCTGGTGCAAGATAGTGCTCGGAAGGACCTCATCTGGATGTTGAATCATCCAAGTTTGCAGCTCCAGGTGCTTGAACCTTCTCTGACCCTCCAGGCCTCCTCCGATGAGGTCTAGAGATTTTTGAACAATCCATCAACTGTGGAACCCTTCCAGGATCGTGTAGAGCATCTCAACAGCCAAGGAACCCATCCGGAGCGTGTATGAGGCTTAATCGAAGCTCAGCTATAGAGGTTTCTTCCATGTTCTTCCATACCCTCTCTTGGCCAATAGATCAAGAACAATCGCCCGGTTGAGCAGTAGTCGTTCGATCAAGTGACAAGGGATCATATATATGAGGGAGGGATCTATTCTCTGCCCTCCATCTGTGAACCGTCATCGACTGTCTAACTTGTGCCACGTGGCTAAATAAGTGCATCGCAGCAGTCCGCTAGTATGCGTGGGGGTATTTTGCAATCTTTTCCCTGCCTTTTTATATTTAATATATAGTTTACAAACTTTCATCTATAGTTGTAATTTTTTTGTAATATTTACTCTAAGGATCCCAGACTTTTTATTTATTGCACTTTAGTCCATTCCACATCATACGCACGAGGGGCATTAATTTTACATGGACCTCCTCCGGGTATTGTGTTATTATTTAGCCCATAAATGTTTAATATAAGTTGAAATATTTTTTGATAACTTTGCATGCTTGGTAATATTGTTTCATTTATTTGCATTTATATCCTTGTCGTCCTTGAATATATTTTATTACGTGAAAAAATGCATGTATGCCCCTGGATTTTATTAAAGTGTTATTGAATGCATTAATGATTCTCAAATATTGCAACCGGGTCCCTCTATTGTAGATTTAATTTTATACTTGTATTTTAATTATTAAAATATCATTTCGCATATTAAATTATAGGAAAATTATCTTTAAGTGCATGGAGCCTATATTATCACATATATTTTTTGTAAGCAATTAAAATTATTTTTCTGTCTATAAAAAAATAAAAACTTTTTATTTTCTCATGTTTAGCATTTAAAAATCCATAAAAATTAAAAAATGTCTTGAAAAATTCTAAAAAAGCGTATATGATTATTTAGTTATATTTTATTTTCTGACTAAATATTTTGCAAACTATTAAGAAAACTCCTAAAATTTATAAAATAAAAAACCTTATAAAAATTATAAAAACTTAAAGAAAAATCATAAAAAATATGTTTTAAGTTTCTGAATTTTCTTTATATTATCTAGTACATAGGAAAATTGAAAATTAGACCCATTCTAATTCGATAGATATTTATTAAGCCCATTTCAAGTTCCTTTATTTTTTATTTTCTTTATTTTATGTATCTCCTTATATAAAAATTCACATCAATTCTTCAAAAATTATCCAAAAATCATAAAAAAATGGATAAAAATTTTCAAACACAAAATATTTTATTTTTAAAATTTAGAGTCTATTTTCTATATTAAAAAATCTTTTTTATTCCTCCTTTATATAGTATGCACATATATATATATATATCATCCTATTATTTATTTTAAAATTAAAATTAAATATTTCCAAAATTAGAAACACATAAAAATAGACATAAATATTAAAAATACAAAAAAATCCCGAGTTGACTAGTCATTTTATTGCTCTACCTCGCGTACTTCTTTGTAGTTTGACCACTACTACTTGTCACTATACACTATTTTGTAGGATATAATTAATTTTTTCTCACTTTATTTATTGTTTAATCATTTTCGTGGGTTAATTATTGAGATTACACATGGTATTGTGTACCGAGAGATGAGAGAGGAGTCGATACAATGATTTCCAGATCTGAGTTGTCGGACACCGCAGGTCCTCCAAGACCGGATGCTAGGTATCACGACGTCTGTACTTTTCACAACCCACCTTCCTACACACCCCACTACCCTATCCCACACCATCTCCATAGCCTCCACCAACCTCCATCTCCCTGCACGCAATCGCCAACCCAATCCAAACCTTCATCATGTTTATAAAAAAACACAACTCCTCTTTTTTATTTTGTTCCCTCTTAGCCCTTCGTAAAACCAATCCTTTTTAGTGCTAGAGCTTCTTTGTGACAACAAGAAGCTTGCCTAAATGTTGGTGAGGATAAGAAGTGGCTGGAGTTGGTACGCCATCGCTAAAATCGTCTCCAGTGAAGGCTCTCTACTCCCTAGTTTCCCATACGATTTGAGTTGTTTTTATGCATTTTAGTGTAGATTTTAGTTGCAATCGCATAGCTCAACATTTTAATTAGATTTATTTCATCTCCTTTAGATTTAATTGCAAGTTTTTAGTACATCGGAACTCTAGAGCTCCGACCACTGTATCGTATTGTTCATCCACTGTTTTGACTCATCTCCCTCTCTATTTCAGTCCCTATAATCTTATCTATCATTCAACATTATCTTTCACCCATTATCTTGCAAAGATCAAATACATCAAGGCTCCTCTTCCACTGCATGTCAGAGCACCTCCACCCCTTTCCATTCTCCTTGCTTTTCAACTTCAGAATGGGATGAGGAGCTTCACCTTCGCGCCCTTCACCTTTTTCATAGTAAACTGAACCAGCTGATCCACCTAGGAGAGGAATCAAAGGAAGACTTGAAGCTCCTGGTTGTTGTTGAAGAAGAAAACTCCATGTCTCCATCATTAAGACCTGGACCTAGCTGTGAGCTCCTACAGATGCGGAGGGGCCCCATGAAGCTTTTGAGCCATTCAGAAGAGGACGAGACTATCAGAGCTGCATAGATTTGCTGATCAAAATTCAAGGAAGAATATGTTCTTCTCTGTTCTTCATCCTTGCTCCATTGTCATCGGATCAGAACCTCGTCCAACATCTAATATGGGTTGTTTAAATCAAGTGAAGCGGTCCGTCCCTCCCCCTCCCAGTTGTTGATGTGCGTAAGTAGATGATCGTGGGTTGTTGGATAGTATGCCTCTTGGGGTAAATCATGTGAAGCACCTCTTGCCTTTTTGTATTGTAAAATAGTCTTGTAATAATAAGTTGTAGTGTAAAATAAGCAAGAAAAACTACTAGGTGGCCATGAACTTTCTAATATTTACATATAAATCCTCGCACCTCACATGTGGCGTCACGTAAGGTGCGGTAGAAATTACATGTTTTCCCTTTAATATCCCATGACATGTTATTAAATGGATAGAATGTTTTTATAAATTGTAAATAGGTCCTTAGTTCAGTATTTTAGTTTTATGTATATTTATGGCAATAACTATTATTATTGCTTCAAAACTTGTAGGAAAATTAATATAAGTGCATATAATTTGGGTAGATGACATACATTTTTCAGATGGCATTTTAATTAGTTTTCCTATTCATTCAAAATCTGAAAAGATGTTTTTATTCACTATCTAATATTAAAATCCCCAAAAAAAATATAAAACCATACCCAAAAAAATCTAAAAAATAGATTAGCTATATTAAAATATATTCTACCATATATCCAAAAAATACAAAAATTTATAAAACTAAAAACATAAAAAAGCAAAATTCTCAAAATCTCATAAAAATTAGCAAAAATTAAAGATATTACAAAAATATGTTTTTCTATTTCTGATTTTTTATATATTACATACTATATATTAAAAATAGTTTAGGTTAATTTTGAAATTATGTATATTTATTAAACCTAAAACTGTCTCAGATAATTATTTGATACACTATTTTTTCATATTTGATACTTTTAAAATATCTAAATTAGTAAGAAATCTACAAAAATACAAAAAATAGAGGAAAAATATAAAATCCCAATTTTTTTATTTTATGTATTTTGACTATATTTATTTATAATTTAAAATATAGTACCTTATATGTACTATATATCCTATATATTACTTATTTTATCTATTAAATCATTAATAATTAAGCTATCCACCAATTGTTCTTTGTGGTTCAACCTCTACTGGTTGCCATTGTACATGTATTTGTAGAGTTATAATAAATTTTTACTCAATTATTTTCATCTAATTTATCTATCATCTGTGGTTAAATGTTGTTGAGCATGTCTTGATTGGGTACCGTGTATCTTGAGAGTGTTCGATACAATCATTGTCATCTTCGACTTGTCGGACATCGTGTGCCCTCCAAGGCTAGACCTTGGTACCTAGTATCTCTTAGATGGTCACGACCCAAGTTGCGTTGAGTGGGTGACGCATAGTACTCGACGCCTTTTCGAGGTTCTTATTGTATTACCACAAGACATCACCTTCCGAGATGCACACTTGGTAATCTGGTCTTCGCTTTAGCGAATGAGGAGTTCCTACCGGTTTGCCCCATTATCTAGAGAAAAACGAAAGGTGGTCGCAAGTCCGACTACGTTTGAGTTGAAAATCATATCTTATAATCTCATATCTCACTTGAGTTTTGCATATCGTCTAGGACTCTTGCTAATGCGTAGTGGTGCCAAATTAGTTGCTTCAGTCAATCTGTACTCGTATTATATTACTTGAAAGAGAATATGTTGAAATGTGATTAATTCTAGAATATAAGAAAACTATCAATGAAATGAGAATGATAATCTATAAGGAAAGTGGGAAGGTTAGTAAAGGACATTATTCTAATTTAGCTAGGGTATATCTACTTCACGCTTGCCTACGTAGGCCCGGCCCCCCAACCTTAACATACTATGTATCTTGGAGTCATAGTGTGAGGCACTCATGGTTAAGACCGCATACTATTTTCATTACTAATAGTTGTGCTGGAAAGACTTACAAGAAAATATCAATTTAATAAATAATATTAATATAAGTGTAAGATCTACTTGTAGCCCTTACTTTCAAGAGTGACACTTACATTCATGTGTACTTGTTTCATTTTAGCAGTTGCACGCCTTGATACTTCTACCTAGTTACCTGTATTTTTACCTATCAATTAAATATATCCATACTGGGCAACTTTGATCATAATGTACTGATGAGCCACATTTTCACCTCTTTAAGAATCGTGTTTTATAGTAGTACATGAGGTAAAATGATTCCATGCTGAACCACTCTTTGGAATAGGTGGAGAATTAAACCCCCAGTTTTCAAACCAATGTCAAAACATTTTTCAAAATATTGTAATATAGTCAGAAAATTTTTCAATGCATTTACAAACTTTTTTACACAAATCATTTCAAAGGTACTTTACCCTAGCCCTAAAAAGTTTGAAAATTTTTAAAATATGGACCATGGATAAAGTATGTAATATTTATATGCTATACACTCCCATACTTAGCTTTCGTTATGTCCTCATAGTCCAAAGTGATATGATGCCATAGCTCATGCTGAAATGTATAATGTTATGTGGGAACTGACTCGGGTCGCCCCCTATACTTAGGTTAAAAATAACCTAAGTATTAGAAATGATTTAAGAATAAAAAGGGATGGGGTCTCAGGTCCCCCCTATACTTTAGGATTAGAAGAGCCAAAGTATAAATATAGGCATGAGTAGGGGAGAGACCCGAGGGGAACAATCAGATGTAACATGATTCCCCCTATACTTAGGCTGAAGAGTATACTATGTATATGGATGAGGAACTAGGGATGGGGAACAAGGATACCAGTTAGGATTAGGTGAAATGAATTTACAAAATGGATGAATCTTCGAATATGAACATGGAGTTTAGGGCTTATGGGAGGGTTGGGAAGAATACACAGTCAAGGCTCAACCGGTCAATAAATTGCCCTCGATTTCACCAACTCACACGTGAAGACCAATAAGTGTTGGTCACTTATCTTTTCTATTTTATTGGTGATCATCCAAATTTTGAGTTTGTTACACAAGGTTTACTGATAGGTTGTAGGCATTATCCTAGGGATGAAGAGCTACGTGCATGGTGCTTGTCCAAGTCAGGTCACTGTCTAAAAGCTTGTCCAAGTCAGGTCACTGTCTAAAAGAATCATACGTGTGTACAAGATATTCTACTTAGACTAATCAAGATGACATGTAAACATAGACTTGCGGACTCAAAGAATTAAGTCACTTGACCTGAGATATCTTAACTCCAGTTCCTATAAGATTCCTCTTAAATTAGGTGGATTAAGGTCAAATCATGTCCCTCCTCATCACCTATTCATATCTTGGTTCAGAATCCACTCACTTTTCACTTTGCATATGCAAGATATGCAAATGAGATATAGATGACATGCTATGCAGATGAATGAAATGCAAGACTCTTTTTCTTTCTTTTTAAATGCAGAGATGATATGCAAGAGTAAATAAGAAGCCTTTGATTATTATAAAAGTTTTTTTTTCAAAAGATACAAGTGTATTACAAATATACATGTATTTTACAAAAAAATTTCCAATTTTTATCAACCCCGTAATTATTGTAAAATATACAAAAATACGCAAAAGTAAGAGCTATGGATAAAGTATATATGTAATATATACATGCCCCCCTATACTTAGCGTGTGCTATGTCCTCAGAGCACGATAAGAGAGGAAGAAGACATAGCTCGTGCTAAGCGTAGGAGAGCTAACAGAACAAGAATGTATATAAGTCGTCCTGCCCCCCTATACTTAGGCCGTGGCAACCTAAGTGTAGAAGAAGATAAAAAATGGGGCGGACGAGGCCAAGAGGAGAAATGGAGGAGAATATATACATGATGGGCTTCGGTCCCCTCTATACTTAGGCTCAGGTCAGCCTAAGTATAGGACAGGAGTGAGTATGAGGAATGATGGGATCTGGAGGATTTACAATGAATAGTGAATGGACTCGAGATACTCTACCCCTATACTTAGGATCTGGTCATCCTAAGTATAATCATGAAAAGATATGCAGACGGGGCGAGCGATTGGAGTCGCAGGAGGGATGGAAAGAATATACAGGAAGGACGAGTATATACAAGGATCGCGATCTAAATATTTTAGCTGCTGTTGATGGCGAGAGCTCACTGTTGCAAGGTCTCATGCGCGGCTCTATGTGTATCGACTGAATCTGCCTCGCGCCTGAATACAATCTCTTCGACATGGACTAACTGTTCATTGAGTTCTACGAAGTGTTTTGGTAGTTGTCCATTTACTAGGGATGTCTGTGGTCCATCTGTGAGATCTGAGATCTCAACACATCCACTATCATGCACAACATAGACTATGAATGGACCCGTCCACTTGAATTTCAGCTTACCTTGGAAAACCTTCAGCCTCGCATTGAACAACCATACCTTTTGTTCAGGAACAAAGGTCTTTCGTCTGATATATCTATCACGCCAACGCTTCACCTTGTCCTTGTACACCAAACTGTTGTCATATGCTCGATTTCTGACTTTCACAAGCTCATTCAGATTCATCTCTCTCTGTTTCTGCCCTACGTGTGTGTTCCAGTTGACCTTCTCGATTGCCCATTCAGATTTGTGCACTAATTCAGCAGGCAAATGACACGGCTTCCCAAATCCCAATTAGAAAGGGGAGGTTCCTAAAGGTGTCTTGTAAGTTGTCCTATAAGTCCAAAGGACTTGATCCAAAATCTAAGACCAGTCCTTCCTGTCTGGGCGGACAAGCTTCTGCAATATAGTCTCCACCTCCCTATTCGACACCTCAGCCATGCCATTGGTCTGTGGGTGGTAGTGACTAGCGAGACGGTGTTTGATGCCGTAATCCTTTAACAATTTCTTCACATATCTGTTCACAAAATGGCTATCCCCATTAGATATCAAAACTTTGGGAATCTTGAACCTAGAGATGATGTGATCTCTAATGAATTTACAGATAGTCCTGCTGTCTGCGGCTCGGGTTGGGATAATCTCCACCCACCTTGACAGATAATCTACCGCAAGAAGGATGTATTTGAATCCATGGTTAATCGGGAATGGGCCCATGAAGTTGATGCCCCAGACGTCAAAGACATCACAAATGATGATAGGCTGCATCGACATCTCATCCTTGGAACCAACGGTTCCTCCCATTCGCTAGCATAGTGGGCACGACTTCGTAAAGGAGAGCGCATCGCAAAACAGAGTCGGCTAGTATAAGCCACATTGAAGTACCTTCCATGCGGTCCTCTTCCCGGAGTGGTGTCCTCCTGCCTCCAGACTACGGCATAAAGTAAGGACACTCTGATATTCCTCCTGAGGAATACACCGTCTCCAGACACAATCCGACCCTTCAAAGAAAAGGATCGGATCCTCCCAATGGTAATGTCTTGAGTCCGACTTAAGTCGGTCTATGTGGCTCTTGGGCCAATCTTCAGGAACTTTCTTGGAGACAAGATAATTCACTATATTGGTGTACCATGTGAGTGAGTCGATAACAAAAATCGACTCGTTAGGGAAGGAGTCTCGAATAGGCATATCCTCAATAGCATCAAGATTTTCGAGACAGGAGAGGTGATCAGCTACTAAGTTCTTCTTTCCAAGTTTATCTCGAATGTCCAAATCAAATTCATGGATAAGTAAAATCCACCTAAGAAGATGCACCTTTGTGTCCTTCTTTTCCATTAATGTTGTAGTGTTGTATGGTCTGTGAACACAATTACCTTGGATCCAATTAAATGAGATCTGAACTTATCCAAGGCGAACACTACCGCAAGCATCTCCTTTTCCGTAACTGTATAGTTACTTTGAGCGATATCAAGCACTTTGCTTGCGTAGTGTATGGAAAATGAGACGCCATCCCTCCTCTATCCTAACAAAGCCTCAACAGCAAAATCTGAGACGTCTGTCATGATCTCAAAAGGAAGAGACCAATCTGGGGCATGTAGGATTGGGGCATCCATGATCATCCCTTACAGTTGCTTAAAGGCCTCAAGACATTTATGATCGATAATAAACTCCATGTCTTTGCCTAAAAGCTCAGTTAGCGGTCGAGTAATCTTCTTAAAATCCTTGATAAATCTCCGATAAAATCCAACATGCCCGAGGAATGACCGCAATTATTTCACGTTGGTTGGTGGTTGGAGTCGTTTGATCATGTCCACCTTGGTAGGGTCAACCTCCATTCCTCTCTTGCAGATGGCGTGCCCCAACACAATGCCTTCCGTCACCATGAAGTGACTTTTCTCTCAGGAGCGCACCAGATTAACCTCGCAACACTACTTGAGGACTCGGTCTAGATTCCTAAGACAGGAATCGAAGGAATCGCCATGGACCGAGAAGTCATCCAAGAAGACTTCTAAGAATTCACCGACCATTTCGGCGAATACAACAATCATGCACCTTTGAAATGTACCAGGAGCATTGCATAACCCAAAGAGCTTGCACCTGAAAGCATAGGTACCAAAGGGGCATGTGAACGTGGTTTTCTCCTGGTCCTCATTAGCGATGGCTACTTGATTGTAGCCCGAGAACCCATCTAGGAAGCAGAAGAATTCTTTTCTCTAATCTCTCTAAGATCTGATCAACGAATGGTAGGGGAAAATCATCCTTCTTTGTCGTGGCATTTAGGCATCTGTAATCCACATGGACGTGCCACGGCACGGGTACTCGTGTCACGATCGCCTCTCCATCCTCATTGGTGGTCATCTGAATTCCCGACATTTTCGCGACAACATGGATAGTTGCCACCCATTTGGAATCGGAGTTGGGATAAATAAAACCCCTGTCACACCATTTCTCTATCTCCTTCACAACCTCTTGTAAATTTGGATTCAACCTACGTTGGAATTCACGAGAGGGTTTAGCCTCATTCTCCAAGTAGATATGGTGCGAACATAGAGCGGGATTTATCCCGTGGAGATCGGAGATGCTCCAACCTATCGCCTTGCGGTTTTTCTCCAAGATCTCTAGCAAGCGAGATTCTTGCTCCTCGGTCAATCACGAGCTGACGATGATCGGATATTTCTTCTCTTTTCCGGAAGGCGTACTTAAGTGTTATGGGTAAAGGTTTGAGCTCTGGTAATGTGTGATCATCAAGGAAGTCCGGCTCAATCGATTCTGGCTCTGTGCTGGTAGTGGTTGGATCTATCTTTGGAGTTACCGCCAATAACTCATTCAACTCTGGAGTCGGATCGTCAAAAGTCTCCAAGCAATCGGCAAAAGCCACGTTCGACTCATCTTCCTTATCTTCTGATTGTCCTAAAGAGGGAAGGACCGACATGCCCAGTTGGGCCTCTACGCCATCGAAGATGTAGGGGGATGTACTTTCTGTGTTGTACTCGTTCCTAAGGCTCTCATAAACTGTCTCATGCACATGATCTTCTCCAAATTGGAGGGACTTATCGGTGCTGGCTGGGTTCTATCTCCATGGCCCAACGGTGTCTACATGAACGCAATCTTCTTCTGAAGAAGAGTACTTGGTGCTGGATTCTGAATCTGACATCTGCCACCTTGTCTGCTTCATCTCAAGTTGCTCATCTCCACCTGGAGTTTGGAACTGAATCTTCCCGATCTTATAATCAAATAAGGCCCCTGTTATTTTGAGGAAGGGCCTTCCTGAAATGATGTGGGAATCTCTCCAATTTCGAGGGGTCTCCATATCAAGGACTGCAAAGTCCACCATATATTCCTGACCCTCTACTTTAATGATAATGTTCCTCAATTCTTTTAGGACCTCTTAGTTGATTTATCTGCAAACTGGAGTAATGCTCGGGATTTCCTAAGAGGTCCAAGATTTAGCCGCTCATAGAGGGCTGTAAGCTTCAAGTTAATTGAGGATCCATTATCTAGGAGAGTGTGTGCAAACGCGGCATCATCGACATGACTCACACATAATGGGCACCCATGTCCCTTTGTTTCCTTGGAAATGCATTCTTGATAGCGCAAGTAGTGGCTACTGACAGAACATGCTTCTCAACATGACTTTTGATCTTCCTGCTGATCCTAGTAGGTGTGCATCTCACCTTAAGGTACTTCTGGAATGCAGGTGCCATGTTCACATACTTATCAAAGGGGATTGTGATCTTGATATACTTATTGCAGAACTCTGCCATCTCTGGGTCATCTTTTTGGATTTTTTTAGTTTTCTTCTTTCCACCCTTAAGGGCTCGGGGGAAAGGGATTATTGATGCTAACTCAGATTCTGAAACTGAAAGATCTTCATTGAATTGGGAAACTGAGTTCTTTACATGACTCTGACTCTGACACTGACTCGGACTCAGACTAAAAAGGAATTTCTGCTGCTGCAAAACTGGTGATGCGTCTTCCGTGACTTCTGGAATGTCCTCCACAGATGGAGGTGCAGGCTCCTCATCGGTTTCGTCGAACTCACTGCTGGTTCTTTTCTCCTTCTTCTTTGAGGACTTGGAAATCCTCTTCTTCTGCTGGTGGTGTGATGGTGTTGCTCCTCTGCCTCCAAGTTCTCCTCAGGTAGAGACTTGGAAGCGTCTTCCTCTTGTGCCCGTGCCTGATCAGGTACGATCACGGTCCTTCCGCTCCTGAGGGACATATGATTAATATTATCGTACGAAAGGATCTCATGTTCAGTTAGAGAGTTATCTGAATAGTATACCTGATCTCGTGGTTGGTTTTGACCCTGATTCAAGATATTTGGGTTGGCATGAACCTGGGCAGGAATTGGGGTCTTCGGTGCCATCTGTTGATCCTAGGTGCATAAAACACGGTTTAGATCAGTTCGGATATCCAGGTAATCATTCTGTATCTGCCGGACCCTATCAGTCAGGGTCTGGATCGTCAAGGTGAGGGACTCCAATTCACTAGTGGGCGGGGCTTGCTGTTGCTGACTAGAGGATGAGTGTCTATATTGGCCCTGATGGTCGTACCGATACTGCTGCTGCTGGGAAGGTGGTGGAGGGCCCTGCTGCCTCGAGTGGAACGTGCGCTGCTGCTGGTGCTGCTGAGGCTGGTACCCTTGTCTAGGCTTGGACTGTACAAAGCGCGATGCGGGAACAGAGCTGGTTTCCTGGTAAGCTAGGGAAGGTCGGTGTGGCTGACCGTTCCCTATCCCCGACTGTCTACCGACGGGGTCATGGCTGTACCACAACCCATTGATCTCGAATACCCGCAGAGGCTCCTCGTAGACTGTTTCCACCTGTGGGGGTGCATGCTGCTCCTGCTGAGTGTACTGCTGCTCCTCTACCCAGCTACCATGAGGCCCCTGTACCTGCTCCTGTAAAAGATGGACTCGATGTACATGCACAAGTGGTGCAGAAGGGACATGTAGTTGTATCTTGGCTACCTTCTCAGTCTATTCCTCTGCTTGTATTGGCAATCATGAAAGCGCCTCAAGGTCAGTAACCCTCCTGTGAATCTGCTCTACGATGGTGAGCTTATCAGCTATTATCCCCATGCTGGGGATGAGGTCATCTGTTAGATCCGCTACAGTCCTCCTGGTTGTCTCATTAGATAAGCTTGAAGGAGACAACTAATAGGCTCTGGTGGCCTGAGATCTATCTGTTTCTGCCATCTGCTCCAGAATCTTCCATACGGTATTTTTATTCTTGTTCAGATAGCTTCCTCCACAGGCTGCGCTCACTAACCCCTGCATTTCCCGGATCATACCACAGAACAAGGTCTGGACTAAGATCACCTTGGTAATGCCATGGCAGGGGCATTTTTGGATCAAATCATTGAATCTATCCCAGGCTTCATGAAATGGTTCGTGTGAACCTTGGGAAAATCTCGCGATATTAGTCTCATCTGGTTAGTCCTACTGAGTGGGTAGAACTTCTTTAGAAATAAATCTTTCAATTGCACCCATGTCGTACATCTAACCTCAAGATTCTTCAGCCAATGAGCAGCCTTATCTCCTAAGGCAAACGATGTAGCCTTCAACCTGATGTAGTCTTGTCCAACCCTAGGGTGACTAAGGTTGTTGCAAACCAGCTTGAAGTCTCTTAAGAAAGCATATGGTTCTTCGGTGGCATTCCCATTAAACTTCGGTAACAGACTCAAAAAATGGGGTTTCAGTTCAAATGCCTCTGGGGGTACCTCAGGTACAAGCCAATCATGTATCTCATTTTCAGCTGGGTTGTAGGTATCCACCATCGGTCTGTCAATTCCACCCGCCCGATCTCCCGTCCCATCCTCGCCACCAAATCTGCATTCCGTTGTTCGGTTGCGGCTAAGCGGGAAAGGATTTGATGTATCGGGTCATCTCTATGTTCCTCTTCCTTCGGGGGTCTCTTAGGAGGCATCCTGGTCTCTGGTTCGTCCTATTCACCTGGGTAATGAAATTGGTCTAGGTTAGAGGACGTATTAATGAAGATATTCTCACTGAGGCAATGGTTTTCCTCGGTGAGATGAGAGGATAGAAAAGGGATGGTTTGAGGGTAACCATCCTGAGGGTGATGGATCCCGAACTCAAGAGGGTCATGAGCTCGAGTTGACCCAAGTTGCGCTTGGACTGATGAAGACGAACTTCGTGAGGGGCTCAAAGAGAGGTTTACAAAGCGTGAGTGGATATCCCCCAGTCAGTCATCTTGGTAACCTGGCCAAAGTGCGGGCCGGGCCGGGCCGAACGGGCCGAGGTTCTAAAACCCCATGTCCAGAGCCCGACCCGGCCCGTCCCATGGGCCATACTTCAAGGCCCAAGCCCGGCCCATGTCTGGGCCGGGCCGGCCCATGGGCCGAATGTAACGTATATGTCAATAGCTCTTTATATCCTTTGATCCAACTGCCGGAAAAGGTGCGCGATGACTTCCTCCAATATGTCAATAGTGTCACTGCAACATCTTTGTGTCATTGGTTTGCATCGGCTTTTCACAGCACAACTAAACTGCAACATCAACATGTTAAGGAGCAGTAGATGTTGAGGCAACTTAGAAAATTGTAAAGTAGATGTATGATCAAAGTTCACAAAACAAAATTAGAAACTGATGGACAGTTACTTCAACTCTGGCCAAAATTTAACTACGCATTCTAATTTCTTATTCATGCACTGACATTATGAGAAAAACAAAATCCAGCATTGTCCATTTAAAACATTAAAGATACTGCAATATCAAGCCTCTAAAAAATCCAATATTAAAGATACTGCATGAGATCAAAACCACATTGTTTGGTCCTGAACTCACTGCCATTCATCTCTGTGCCCTACATTTCTATGGATTGTTTTGATGCCCCCTATGGATCTTATAGAATAATATAAAGAAAAGTCTTAGCTGGACAGGAAGAAGTTAGTTAGCTATCACATGGATGCAGATGGTATGATCTGCTGTAATTAAACTCAGCCAAAGCTTTGTACTCTAAACCAACAAGAAAACACAAAACAAGCAATAAATATTGACACTGCTCCAAAACATTTTGGATAGACCTAATATTTGTGAGGTGTTTGTAACTCAACCAAGTATAGACAGATCTTACATGGGTGGTCCAAGCTAGCCAAACCTGTGTTGGAGAGATGTGGACTGAAACCGGAGCATGGGTCCATTGTGGAGGCATCGACGATATATTCATCAAGCAGACACATGACAAGCACACAAATTCATGTGGCTTGCTCTTCACAAAATTAAGTTCACACTAGGAAGGTGAGGAAGGGAGTGTGCTATGTCATGCAATTCTTGTATCCTTTCCCTCGTATTGACAATCTATCATCTCTTTACATCAAACCCCATCCTCTTCAAATCTGACTTCATGTTCTTTCACTTTTATGACAATTAAAATGTAAATGCTGCCAGCAACTTAGTATGTAAAAGATGTCTTCCGAAAATTTCATCTTTCAAATCAATCACTGGATCATATTTGGCTATCATCATCTTAAAAGATCAAAATCCGTTTCTTAAAAAAAAGATCAAAATCCTTGAAAAGTTATAGTAACCTTTGAACTGGCAGTAGATATTACAGGACAAAGGGTTTTAATATATATTTGAAAGAATCCAAATTTATATTTGCGGGCCGGGCCGGGTCGGGTCGGGCTGGGCTTTGTGGCACATGTCCACGGCCCGCCCAGTTGACGGGCGGGCCAAAGAGCAGGCCGGGCCGGGCCGGCCCATTCATGAAATCTCTTGGCCTAAGCCCGGCCCATTAGCGGGCTGGGCGGGCGGGCCCCCAGCCCATTGGCCAGGTCTAGTAACAAGGAAGAATAGGGAGTATAAGTGTAAAAATAGGTTTTTACTCCTACCTGAAGCAAGCAAATGAATCACAAACCCTGATTTTCACACTCAACATGGTGAAGGACCCGAAACCAGGTCCGATTAGTCTGGTTGATTTTAACTGTGATTTTTCAGACAAGTAGCAAAGGTTTCGCGACCTATAGGGAAGTAGGCTCAAAGCCGGATGCGTCTTCCATGTTTAACCTGTCGCCTAAGATACCAACGCCCTTCCTTTCTTCGCTCCTATCCCAAGCTGAGGAGTTCAAAGACATGCCCCTATCTACCTACCGAAGTAGGCAGAGGCTGACAAGGCTGGGATTTCACCCCGAAGGGTGACTAGCAACTTGTCGCGAAGCATCGTTGGTTCACCCTTATCTACCTGCGGACATACAGAGGTTATTTGGTGCTACTCAGTGAACCTGAAAGAATTCAACTTGTGATGTTTGCTAGGATAGGGGTACGTGATATGGAAGGCGAGGATTTTGGCTCTGCCTTAGGGTGCGCGCACACACTCTGTACCCTCACTCAGTCTGCAATCAAGATCGGGGTTACTCTCCCACAAACAGAATTTCTGATTTATTGATTTTTTCGATCAATTTTGCTTAACGGTCCCGATTTTAAGTTAGGTGATCACTTGATTAATCCAACCACAAAGCACACCTATCGTCCAGTCCCAATTTCCTTTAGACCTAAGTTTGAAAAACCAAGGGGAAAGGAGTCGAGAAAAGCCGATGCACGATAAAAACAATGATGAATGCCAAGTAAAGAAGACTTATAGTGATCCTTTCACTTTTATATGGGATGCAAAACAGAATTTAAAATTTTAAACTATATGAAATGCAAGCGAAAAAGCCGCTCCTAGACAAGCAATTCTATTAGCGAGTGAAGAACATGTTAGATTTGGCTAAGATCTGCGGTCTAAGTGCATCTTTTATGTATTAAGTGTGGTCCTAGAATTTTACGAGCATAAACAGGTCCTAAAATAGCTGTAAGAGCTGCAAGTGCAGGTCCTATTCTATGCAAAGCAATCCACACAGCACATGGGAACACATTTTTACTATGACTTACACGCACGAGAACCTAAACGGGAACCACTGGAAAAATGCAAAATAAAATAAAAATTTTTACAAGTCCTCGCAAAAACACTCAAATTATTTTCATGCAGGTTCCTCGGCTCCCTTGACGAAGCGCCTTCGACTCCTCGTGTTCCTCGCACGAAAATAAATGGAGGTCAGATAAAGGACGATACAAGATAAGCAAATACAAATGACAGAAAAATATTCACAAGAAGAGCCGGGAATCAGACTACCCAAGGATGAAAATTCAAAATCAAAATTCTTTAAAAATTAACCTAAGCCATGCCTCCCCGGTAACGACGCCATTTTGACGTGCCTCAGACTACCATTGTTAATTCAACCAGATTAATGATCGAATTATATTTGTCGTTCGTTGCATTAGGGTAATCAAAGACTTGTCAAAAACCACTCAGATTTAATTGAGTTAAACACTAGTGGCAGATTTTTTTATTTTACTTGAGGAAGCCCAAGGTCAAACTCGGGGAGACAACTTTCTCCTTTGGTGAATTTTAAGTTAATTTTGATGTCAGATTTTTGGGAGAATATTTTTGGTCTTTTTTATGTAATCAAAGAAAACACAATGCAATTTCTAGCCAGATTTTAAGTTAAATCCCAAATGATAGTCAAATGAGTCCAAGATTACTGAAATTTGGTCAGAAGATGATATTCAATGAGACTAAGCTACTGCATTTTTTTGGAATTTTTAGACTCTAATTGAATAAAAAATGGATTTAATATAAATACAGGGTAGTTTTTGCAAAGTTAATTTTAATAGATACCAAAGCACATTATTTCCGGATATAAAAATTATCCTAGATATATCTATGTGAGATGAATCCAAGAAAATTGATAAATCTAAAAAACGATGTAAATTGGACCTGTTAAAAATCAATCTAGCAAAAGACTAATTAATTTATTCGGGCCTCAAGATGCGTGCAAATTTATGATTTTTGGGCACAATGTAGAACAATTTAAACTAAATCTAATGTGATTTTATAGTGATTTTTGGATCTAGAAATAATTTAATAATGAATTTCAAATGTACAGTGGGCAAATTAGGTCAAGTTCCACAAGAATAATAATATTAAATTCCTTGATGCTCACAAAAATATGACACGTGTTCACAAAGATAAAGCACAAGTTACTACAACCTGCAATTTTGGGAATTTAAAAATGACGATAAATGGATGCCTAAATATGCGTGCAAGCACGAGGACTAAAATGTAAACAAAAAATAAAATTGCTTAATTCTAAAACATGCATACATGGACTAAAGTGCAAATACCTATAATGCCAGGGTCATGCGTGCAAAATTTCCACAAGAACACATGCCTCACGTGATGCGCATGGCAGGGACCAATTTGCAATTATGGAAACTTGCAGGGGCCTTTGTGTAATTTATCCAATCCTCACGTGAGGGGCACGTGAGGTGCTAGGCTCGGGAGGCGTAGGAGGCTCGGATGTCGACTCGATGGCTCTGGAGATTCGGACGCACTTTGGGGTCTCGCTTCGGTTGCTTCGAGCCTAGGGTCGGGGAAGAGGCTTGGAGGGCGCTACGTGGCGACTGTTGGACCATTAGATCAAGGTAGATCCAACGGTGGTGGTAGCTGGCGACGACCAACCGCCTATTCACAGTCGGCTTCACTTCACAGCGTCGAGAGAGCGGACCTTTCTTTGTCTTCTCTTGCTAAAGCCCTAGAGATCCTGAGATGATAGAGCGATGAGGCGTGGGAAAGGACTTGATGCTGGCTGTTGGATCAAGGTGGATCCAACGAAGGCTGGAGCTGCTGGCAAGAGGCGACGTGGTTGTGTAAGCGACGTTAGTTCCTCCTGATCCAACTGAGGCGGGAACGGGCGACGTGGCGTGATCGGGACTGTTTGATCAAGACGATCGGATGGTGGTTGCTTGTCTTGTTCCTCCGGTTTGCCGCCTCCTGCGGCGGACTTGGCGGGGCTCCAATGAAGGGGGTTTGGCTCCGCCGCCTTCCCCTGTGGTCGGTGTAACTCGCTGGTGGCTCTTGGTTAGCTCAAAACAATCGTAGATGCGTCAGGAGGCCGCCCGGGCGTCTGAGGGAAGCGGAGGTGGTCCGTCGGCCAGCGGTGATGAAGCTCGAAGGAGCTCTAGCTACGTCTCCAATCAGTGAAGTAAAGTGGGCATGCAGGTTTAGTGGTTGCCAGAAAACAAACGTTCATGCTCGTGGGAGTGCAAGGGGTGTGCGAGAGGCCTGGAAGCGAGGTGATGGGTGGCCAGTGGTCTTCTTTCGTCGTGAAGGCGGAGATGTGATTGGAGATGGGTCAGTGTGTCGTAAGTACGAACATATGGTGGTGCGAAGGTGAGAGCTCCAAGGCGGAGCTCGGTGGAAGGTCGGAGAGATGTGTTGTCGATCAGAGATGACAGGAAAAATGCGAGAAGATTGGTCAAGAAGAAAATGAAAATCAGAAGAAGAATGGAGGTATCTACCTGGGGATTGGTGATTTCCTGGAAGTCTTCATGGATGACTTCTCAGTTCATGGTGATTCATTTGATACATGCTTAGCGCACTTGGACCGAGTCCTTCAGAGATGCAGGGAGGTTAATTTGGTACTCTCCTGGGAGAAGAGTCACTTTATGGTGACTGAGGGTATCGTGTTGGGGCACGTCATCTCCAAAAAGGGAATATAGGTGGACCTTGCCAAGGTGGATGTGATCAAGAAACTTGAGCCACCAACCAACGTCAAGTCAGTGAGGTCGTTCTTAGGGCATGTTGGATTTTATCGACGATTTATTCCTGATTTTTCAAAGATCGCCCGCCCACTGACTGAGCTCTTAGGAAAAGACACCGAGTTTATTGTAAATCACAGATGTCTAGAGGCCTTCGAGCTCCTGAAAAAGAAAATATGTGAATCGCCGATATTACAAGCTCCCGACTGGTCTCTTCCCTTCGAGATCATGATTGATGCATCGGATTTTGCTGTCGGAGCGGTACTCGGACAAAGAAGAGATGGAATTCCTTATGCGATTCACTACGCGAGCAAAGTGTTGGACCCTGTACAGAGAAACTATACAGTGACTGAAAAGGAAATGCTCGCGGTTGTTTGGGCACTGGAAAAATTCAGATCATACATATTGGGCTCCAAGGTGACAATTTTCACAGATCACACAGCAATTAGATATCTCATGGATAAGAAGGATGCTAAGGCACGATTTTTGAGATGGATCTTGTTAATCCAGGAGTTTAATTTAGAGATCAAAGATAAACCTGGAATAAAGAATGTTGTTGCTGATCACCTTTCCCGAATCGAGCAAAACGATCATCCTGATATCGGACCAATCAAGGAGACTTTTCCAGACGAATCGATTTGCGTCATTGAGTCAACCCCATGGTATTCCGACATAGTGAACTATCTTGTCTCCAAGAAGGTTCCCTATGGTTGGACCAAAAAAATGATTGATCGATTAAAGTCAGATTCGAGAAAATACCATTGGGACGATCCTTTCCTTTTCTATGAAGGATCGGATTGTGTCTGGAGAAGATGTATTCCTCAGGAGGAATATCAAAGTGTTCTCACACACTGTCATTCTCTCGAGGCTGGAGGACACCATTCGGGAAAGAGAACCGCGCACAAGGTACTCCAATGTGGATTTTATTGGCGGACCTTATTTCAGGATGCTAATGAATTTGTACGGTCATGCCCAATTTGTCAAAGAATGGGAGGGACTATGGGATATAGAGATGAAATGCCCATGCAACCAATGATTTTCTGTGATGTTTTTGATGCATGGGGGATTGATTTTATGGGTCCCTTTCCCAACAGCAATGGATTTGAGTACATCTTGTTAGCGGTAGATTATTTATCAAGATGGGTAGAGGCTATTCCAACCCGAACCGCAGATAGCAAAGTCGTCTGTAAGTTTATCAAAGATAACATCATTGCGAGGTTCGGGATTCCAAAAGTATTGATTTCTGATGGAGGTAGCCACTTCGTGAACAGGGAGATGAGATCTTTGGCTAAGGAGTACAAATTTGAGCATAGAATAGCCAACCCGTACCATCCACAATCTAATGGCATGGCAGAGGTTTCTAATAGAGAGGTGAAGAGCATTCTCCAGAAGTTGGTTCGTCCCGATAGGAAGAATTGGTCGAAACTGTTGGACCAAGTTCTATGGGCCTATAGGACAGCCTATAAGACTCCACTCGGTACTTCACCTTTTAGGATGATCTATGGTAAGCCATGTCACCTTCCTGCAGAATTGATTCACAAATCTGAATGGGCGATCAAAAAGTTGAACTGGAGTTGTCACCTTGGGAAATTGTGTCGAGACCTAAATCTGAATGAGCTAATTGAAATCCGAAATCGGGCATATGACAATAGTGTGATTTATAAGGACAAGGTCAAGAGATGGCATGATAGACACATTCGAGACAAGACCTTTGTCCCTGGGCAGAAAGTTTGGTTGTTTAATGCTCGGTTAAAGATTTTCCATGGTAAACTAAAATCAAAATGGTCGGGCCCTTACATTGTCATCGATGTGCATACCAATGGAAGCGTAGATATTGCCGAACTCAAGGAGAATGCACAACCTTTCTCAGTAAATGGTCAGTTGCTAAAACCATATATTGAATCACCCAGAGAGCAGATAGTTCAAGTTGAGGCCATTTATTTCACGCAGAACGAGAATATTGAAGACATATCAGATCAAACCTGCCCACCCTCCCAACCACATCGGCCCCCTTGTACAGCTTCTCTCTCTACTTAGGCCAAGGCCTAAGTATAGGGGGGACCGATGCCATCTGTATTTACCATTTCTCTCATCACACTCCTCCTGATCACTCCATTTCCACCCTTCTTCCATACTTAGGCTGTCCAGAGCCTAAGTATAGGGGGAACCGGCATCCACCTGTTTATACTCTCCTCATTCACATATCATGACCGCCTCTTTTCCGCTCTACTTCCTAACCTGTTGTATATAAATTTTTAACCCTCTTACGCTTAGCCCGAGCTATGTCATCATTACGCTTTTTGTGCTCTGAGGACACAACACTCGCTAAGTATAGGGGGGTCTGTATATATACTTTGTATATATTTTACCCATATCTCGTACTTTCGCGTAAGTCTATATGTATTTACGGGGAGGGAACTAACTTCAAAAAAAATGAGTTTTCTACTAACATTGACTTGCCCAAAATTTTTGAAAAAAAATGGCTTCTTATTTCATCTTTGCACACACACACGCAAAAAAAAATCTCTGCATTTCACGCACTTGCACTTCATCCAACATCACATGCATTTGCATTTGTGAAAAGTCATTGGGTTCTGAACCAAGTTGTGAGCCGAAACCGAGAGTGGTCTGAACTTGCCCTTAATCCACCTAATTTTCAGAGGAACTTCACCGAGAAATAGGATTTTAAGAACTTCAGGTCTTTTTGACTTAATTCCTTAAGTTCCACATGACAATGTACAACGTTTGACTCTTAGTGTCTAACCTGATCTCTTCATTCTGGGTACAACTCTGGAATAGGGAATTAATTTGTACTCTCGCACTACGCACTTAGCTCAACCTAGACGGGATGTTGGAAGACTATGTGAGTCTCTTTTCTGATAGCGTGGAAATCTAAAGACCGGAGTACGGGTTGAAATAAAGCTTCGGAAAAGGAATGGACGACTGGGCACAATTTTTTTCTAAGACCCCAAAAAATGTACGGAATTAAAAGATGCTATATCCGTAGGGGCAAAACAAGATCCAAGCAGAACCATCAAAAATTCCAAATACAAAGAAGCATTCTACCAAATAAAAATTCGACTAAAAAGGTCCAACCTTCAAGAAACCTGCAGATCTTGGTGGAGACTTGGCTACACTGACCATCTTCACAAGGAGAGGTGACTGCACTGGCCACCCCCTCCAGTTCTTTTCTCTTTCTTCTAGCTTCTCCCCCATTTCGATTGTGAACACAGCACGACAGACCTTAGAAGGAAATACCTGACTCCCCGAGGACGAGTTACTGGAAAGGAGAGGAGCATGGTAGTCCGGCATTCTGGATGGGAAGAGCTAAAACCCTTCACACACACGAGTCGGTTATTCAATGTTCATAGGGTATACTTTGGGAAGAGGATTGATCTAAGATGACTTCTGAGCCGAAACTGTAACAATGATGTGTAGAACTTGAGGGCTGTTGATTTTAAAATTCTAAGTCTCACAGAAGTTCCGCCACACTACTAATCCAAAGGTCGAGTTTAGTTTCATTCGCACCTTCAGCTCATGGTCTTGGTATGGAAACCAGTCTCATTTCACTTCATGGCATGTCTTTTTGATGCTCAGGGACGAGCATGGTTTAAGTATAGGGGGATGATGAATCTCGGATTCATCACTCTAAATCTCATATATTAAGCTTAAAGTCCCTAAAAATCAACTGCATTTCTGCATTTATTTCGCATAATTAGCATTCAGGCATGATTTCATAAGAATTGCATTTTTAGCGTTAATTTCTGCATATTTTAAGAAGCCAAAAATCCAAGCCCAAATTGACCTGTAAATAGCCTAACTTCCCCTATTTTTAACTCATTCATGCTAACTCTGAATAACCCAAAACCACTTCCATTGTGTACATATCACTCACAAGAATAAATGAAAAATACAAAAAAATCACTAACCCAAATAAGTGGACCAAAAACCCAAACCCTAGTTTCAGGATTTTCGGACTAAAAACCACATATCTTCCCCATCCAGTGTCCGATTTGATCCTACTCACTTTTGAACTAATGCACATTCAATTACCTTCAAAACAAGACCAAGTTCAAGTGAATCGGAGCTCGTACGTGAAAGTTGGGTTTTGGGCCTCTTTTGCACATTGAATATTTTCGCGGTTTTCTGACCTTGCATTTTATGTATATACTTTCTTAATTTATAAACATCCAAAAAAAGCTAGATTTAGATGTCTTTTATTTATCTTTGATTTTTCTATATTTTTCTGGATTTTTATCTTGTTTAAAAAATGACAAAAAAATACAAAACCAAAAATCAAGGTATTCTATGTACATGGGATACCCCAAAAATTCACTTTTTACATTTGACCGAATTTGGCTTTGATGTCTTCATGAAAGTTGTAGATCTCGTCGAGACGAGCATTTTTCGTGAAGGATCTTTTTCGATCGGAGGTCATTTGCTATTTTTTATCGATTTTACAAAGCAATTTATCTCTGATTTTTCTGGTGCTGAGGCCTTTTCTTTTATCGGTTTTTATAAAAAAAAATTAAAAAAATCGACGCACGTGCGTCGCACGTGCCCCCAGGCACGTGCTCCGCACGTGCGGCGCACCCTTTCTCTTCCCCCGCCACGTGGCCCATACCTGGCCGTTCGATCTCGGCCGATCGAACGGCCTGGGACTCATCTTCTACCTCCCAACGACCTCCCCGTAACCTCCGCCACCGATTTCTCGGGCACCGCCGCCCTTAAACCCCCTCCGCGTCGCACGCAGCCACCTCCTTTATCCTCGCCGATCTTGCCGAACCCTCCCCTATATATACTCCATCGCCGACCCCCCCAAAACCCTATCCGCCGTTCAACCCAAGGAGCTCCAGGAGTGACAGTCCGGCCACCACCTTCGTGGCGTGATCCGGGGTCTCGTGCCTCGTCGCAGCTCCTTCATTACGCTGCCAATCCGCTCTGACAGTCGTCGTCGAGCCTCCATCTCCTCCAGGTACCCCTCCTTCTCTCTATCTCTCTTCTCTCTCTCTCTCTCGCTCTCTATCTCTTCGCCTCCGAGCTCTCCGCTCCGCTTGGAGCTTCCCCTCCTCTCCGCTTCGCAAACATCGCCACCACCTATCGACATCTCCGCCGCCATCTTCGCTCCGACCACCTCCATCGACAACGCCGCCGCTTCAGCCTTCGTCTCCGACAAGGCCTCCAAGGACTCCGACCGGCGAGCCACCAACGTCTACAACCAGAGCTTCCCCGACTTCGCCGTTCTCCGCCCAAGCGTCTCCGCCAACCACCGAACGCCTCATCTTCACCAGACGACAGCCGCTGCTCCGCCGTGTTCACAACCACCACCGCCAGGAGCTCGGCTCGCCCCTCACCGCCATCAACAACCACCGGAGCTCCGCTGGCCTTCGTCCTCTACAACCGCCGAGGCCAAGCAGCCAGGACCGTCGACCCTCTCGCCTCAGCCGCTTCGCCACCGGGCTCAGAGCCCGAGGCCCCAGCACGTGCCACGCACGTGCGTGGGGAACGTCAGGCTGACGTCAGCCCTGGTCACGTGCGACGCGCGTGACCAGGGGTCAAATTGCTGGAGACCCCTGGAGGTTCACCAATCCGCATATCAGCCCTTTACACCAAGGGCACGTGCGACACACGTGCCACTTGGACATTTTGCAGAATTCTCCCCCCGTTGGTAATTACGCAAACCCCCCCACTGCACTGTTTCTTTATTTATTTTATTTACCATTTATTGCATCTGTACCCCTGTCTTTGTCATCCATTATAGACTTATACATTGCATCATTTTATTTATTTAAAAATAGCATTTTGTTCATCTTTTAATTCTCTACATTTTGACATACTGTGGATATTTTCGTGATTTACGGTTGATTAATAAATAATTGTTTTGTGAAAATTGGAATATTTTGCCCAATCTGTGCTCGGAAATTCATAGTAAATTAACCATTGCCCTAAAAATCTCCGAAAAATCACGTATCGTAGAGATTACTTTGATTGACATTGTGCCCAAAAATCTTTGCATTTGCATGCATACTTTGATCTGTAAAAATCATTTAGCACATTTCAGTATTTGATTTTTAATAGGTATTAGACCCCACATTTTTGAGATTTAGGATTTTTCTGAGATCCATCACCTAGTGATAGATGTTAGATAATTTTATCTCTCGAAAATTAGTAGGTTTAATATTTATTATAATTAAATATTGAAAATCATTCTGTTTGCATTTAAAAATTCATAAAAAAATTCATATTGCATCTAAAAATTCCAAAAAAATTATAGTGCACTCATTTCATCGTCATTGACATTGTGGCCAAGTTTCGTATTTTTTAGGCATCGTTTGATTGAAATTTACATTTTAGTCCCTGAAATAGGCCGAACTTGCATTTTGCATCTCATATTGCATTGAAAAATTCCAAAAAAAGACCGTCTTGAAAACCGAACTAAAAATTGGATAGACACAACTCTAGGTTGTTCCTTTGCCTCCTTGTGATCGACCTTGGGACTTGCCCAAGTAAAATAAACATAAAAGCCACTTGATTGAAATTAAATAAAATTTGTGGTTATTTTCTTGACTGTTTCCGATCGCCGCCTACAACGAACGACATAATCATTCCACACTCCAAACATTAAAAACAACTTCTTAACGCGGCTTTTTCGGGCTCGTCAGATGGCGCCGTTGCCGGGGAGGCAAACGGCTTAGTTTTTTGTTTTGAAAATTTTTTGTTCGGTTTTTCGAATTCGGGTAGTCTGACCCCCGAATCTTTCATTGTAAATCCCATTTTACTTCTTGTATTTTTTTTGCAGCATTTATTTCATTTATTTTATTTCTGATTAGTTTCTGAGTCACTCTCTTACATTCTCTCTCTTATTTTTCTTGCGAGGTACCCGGCGCACGTGGAGCGGTTTTTCAAGGAACCGACGCATCTTCACCGACACCCGAAGAAACTGCAATTAAATTAAGATCGAGTCGAGTCGTGAGAGAGCGTAGAGTGTAGGTTTTTAATTTCTGCACTTTTAATTTATGCTCATTTATAGCGGTGTCCGTTTGGACTCTCGCGTGTGTAAAAAAAGACCTTGAACTTTTTCTGTGGTGTGTCGTGGCCTGTTTCACTCTCCGGTGAGGGTGGGGCCCGACTTGAGTGGCGACTAGGATAGACCTGCACATACGGCTCTTAGAGCATTTTTATTTTTTGATTGTGCTCGTAGGATCTTAAGCCACACGGCACATTAACTGAGACGCACCTTAGATCGTTCAACTTAGCCAAAAATTTAACTCAATTCTTCCCGCTAATAGAACTTTCTTCATAGGTGCGGTTTTTATCGGCTTGCACGCATATAGATAATTTTTAAATTCTGTCTAGCATCCCACATGGAGATTGCGAGGAGGCACTGTAAGTCTTCTAACTGAGCATTCATCATAGTTTTCCGCGTGCATCGGCTTTTCCCGACTTTCTCCCCCTTGTTTTATCACATAAATCTAAAGGAAATTGGGACTGGACGGTAGACGTGTATTTGTGCTCATCTAAATTTTTCAGTGATCACCTCATTAAAATTGGGACTGCTAAATATAGCCGATCTTAAGAACCAATAAAATCAAGAATTTTTGCGGGAGAGAAACCCCGTCATTGTTTGGTTTGCTTCAGCGAGAGAGCGACCCGCACACTAGGATAGAGCCACACCTTAACTCTTTTCAGACTACTATCTCAGGATAGGCCAGTCTCCTGAGAGTATTGGGTTCCTAAACAGCTCGCTTTAAACGCTCTGATACATTGTATTATCACCAAATTCTAAAATTGACAAGATAATTGACCGAACCCTCACGGTCTTCACTTTGAGTTGAGTTGGTGAAACAACCTTTGTATTGTGTTTGGTTTGTGCGTAGAAAATAAGTCATCAGCGAATACTGCACATTCGTGCCTCCATCATAAACCGCAAACCTCTTGTTACCCTCGAGAATGGAAGATTGTGGTAATTCTTGTTCAAACTCCACGAACCATTCTTTCTCTACCACAAACTCTCCAATCTCAAAAGACACCCAGAGAAACTCTTACTCTGGACCTGCTTGGCCTCCGGGAAACCATTCCCAAGAACTCTATTCCTACGATTCCTTCTTCTTCCTAGAAGGAGGACAGACCCAAACTGTCTCTCTATCACCAAAAATCGAGGACAACTATTACATCAATTCTTTCCAATCTATTAACTCAAACCCTTTATATTCTGAAGGTGAAGAAGAAGAGATGCCCCCCAAGATGGCTTCCAAAAAAGACCCTGAAGATGAAACAAATGATGACGCCATTCAAATGATCCTAGCAAGATTGGATGCATCTGAGCAGCAACAACAGTTACTAAGGACACGGCTTGAGCAGTTGAATGCTGGGGAGGAAGTGCCAATGGAAGTCGCCTACAACCCTGGACAGTACCAAGTGTGGAACTATTTACAGCCACCACAACCGGCGATCCACTATGAACTGAAGCCACATTTCATCAGTCAATTACCCCAATTCCATGGTAATACGACTGAGGAGCCATATGAATTCTCGCGGGACCTGGAGTTGATATGTTCTAATCTGAGGCACCCACAAGTCAGCCAAGACTACATTCGTCTCACTGCATTCCTTTCGCCTTGAAAGGGAAGGCAGACTACTGGGTGAAGAACTTGGGTGTGACTGTGACTACTTATGAGAGGTTTAAAAACCTATTTTTGAAGAAATTCTACCCCTTGAGTCGGACAAATCAAATAAGGACCCGTATCACCAGTTTCTCTCAGATGCCCAATGAACCACTCTGTGAGGCATGGGACCGGTTCAAAGATCTACTTCAGAAATGTCCTTGCCATGACTTGGACAATAACATCCTAGTCCAGTCTCTCTACTCTGGCCTAAATCATGAGACTCAAGGATTAGTTAGCGCTGCCTGCGGAGGGAATTATGCATCACGTGGGGCTGAGACCGTCTGGAAAATACTGGAGCAGATGGCAGAAACAAGCCGCTCTCAGCTTGCCAGTAGAGCCTACACTGATTCCCTCAACACCCTTCAAGCCAAAGGCGAAAAGCAGACGGTGGCTGAAATTGCGGAGGACTTGATTCCAAACATGCATTTCATAGCCGACAAAATAACAATAGTGGACAAGAGAGTGAGCGACATCGACAACCGGATCTCCCAGTTCCCAAAGCAGATGGAGGAGCTCACTACTAAGATTTCCAAGATGGGGGTACCAACTGCACCAACGGTCCCAGTCTACCATGTGCACCATGTCCAGGAGCAGCTAGGACCAGAACAGCAACAGTCATGGGTACATGACCAATCCTATGCCCAAGCTTCTCAGCAACCACCCCCACCGGCCGAGACAATCCAAGAAGCCCCGCCCCTGACCTTCGAAATAAACGGCATTTGGTACACACAGGACACTACCCGACAGGGTAGTATGGGGGAACGCCAGCCTTATCGACGCTCCCCCACTTTTTATAATGCCGCATTCCCTCAGCCTCCTCAGTACCCTCAAAGCATTTCAACTTCCCAGCACCCGAAACAACAACAGCCCTACAATCGCCCGAACCAATCTCAGCAATACCGTCAGCAACACCAAGCTCCCAGGCCTTCAGCGCAATCATCCAATCCTCCGGAAGAACCTGTTGATATCCAGAGACAGATGCTGGAAGAACTTCGCAGCTTCCGAAGTGAGCTATATGACCTGCGGGTGGATGTTAATCGTCTATCCCGATGGAAGGATGAGCAGACTGTTCCCACTACAACCATTCCCGCCCAAGTTCAAGCTAACCCCAATAGCTTGAACCGATCTCAATCATCTCAACACAATGGCCAGGTATACTATTCGAATTTTTCCACATCTGAACATGAGAACCTTTCATTTGACAATATACATGCCATGTCACTCAGGAGCGGAAGGACCGTGGTCGTACCTGATCGGACTCGGGAATCGGTTCATGAAGACTCGGAGGATCAGACGGAGGATGCTTCCGAGGAGGATGAAGAAAGACGCCTGAAGATCCCAGCACCAGAGAAGGGGAAAGCATCTATGGAGTCTGCAGAGGACCTTGAACCTCTAGTTGCTGCAAAAATACCTTTGTCATCTTTTCAGCAACCTGCTTTTGATTATTATCAAAAATCTGATGATTGTAATAAAAACTCCAAGTCTAATAAAAATGCTCGTATTTATGATTCTGACCTTCTGTCCCCTGTCTCAAGTGCTTCCATTCCTTTCCCCCATGCCCTCAAGAAAGGAAAACAAAAGAAAAACATTCAGGATGATCCAGTAATGGAAAAATTCTGCCATCAAAACATCACAGTCAAAGTACCCTTTGATCAGTATGTGGCCAATAATCCTGCTTTTCAGAAATATTTAAAGGCAAAATGCACTCCCACTAGGACTCGTACAAAGAGAACAAGTCAATTTGTGGAGATGCATATCTTGACAGTTGCCACCACCAAATGTGTCAAGAACCAGCACCTGCCAAGAAAGAAAAGGGATCTGGGCGCCCATTATGTGGAGAGTCGCATTGGCGGTATTGTGTTCACACGCACACTCCTCGACAATGGTTCTTCCATAAATCTTCTACCCTTAGCCCTATACTATAGATTGGAGTTAGGCCCTCTCAAGAAATCATCATCTCTACTCCAATTTGCTGATAAATCCACCAAAAGACCTAAGAGAGAAGTAAAGAATGTCATCATCATTATCGAGGGTACAAAATACAAAGTGGACTTCACTGTCCTTGATATGGAAACCCCGAACCATTGGAAAGAATCGCAAATCATTCTCGGAAGACCATTCTTAAGAACCGCTAAGGCTGTATTTGATTACGGTTCTGGCATGATGAAATTCCGATCTCCAAGAGGGGAAGTAGACTTGGAGATGAAGCAGACAAAGTGGCAAAGACCAGACTCCGAGTCCACAACTGAAGAGGCCGAAACATCTGAATGCAATCTCCTCCGAACCACTGGGCCATGGGACCAACTTCCAGACATACAGACTGAAAGCACTTCCTCGGAAGAAGAAATGATGCACAATGCATTTTACGAGATATTTCCCAACATCTCAAAACACTCAGACTACTTCACCATTAATGACACAGAAAGCCTTTCGGATGTGTCAAGAAAAATCAATGACGAATCGGACGCGGCTCTGGCCGAATTACCATTCTACTCTAGCAATCCAACCCATCTGACTTCTGAATTGGTAGCCAACATTTCACACAGTGACTCACCACCAACCGACACTGAACCAGATACAAAGATAATTCAGCCAGACTTGATTGATGATTCTGAATTACCTGAGTTGAAACCATTACCCCCCACACTGAAGTATGCATTTCTCAATGGGCCCAAAGAGAAATTTCCTGTGATCATTAGCTCATCCTTGACACTAGATCAGGAGTCTAGACTACTCGAAGTCCTTGAGCGAAATCGAAAAGCCATCGGTTGGACTGTGTCGGATCTCGTAGGAATAAACCCCGCTCTCTGCTCGCACCAAATTTATGTTGAGGATAATGCAAGGCCTTCCCGTGAATTTCAAAGAAGATTAAACCCCAATCTTCGGGAAGTAGTGAAGAAAGAAATAGAGAAATGGTGCAAAGCAGGATTTATTTACCCCATTTCTGACTCCAAGTGGGTAGCCCCCCTTCATGTCGTCCCGAAGAAATCGGGAATCCAGATGGTTATCAACGAGGAGGGGGTAGAGATCGCGACCCGAGTACCCACGTCGTGGCGCGTCTGTGTCGATTACCGGCGCCTGAATGCTGCGACCAAGAAAGACTACTTTCCACTGCCATTCATTGATCAGATATTGGAAAGACTTGCAGGGAAAGCATTCTTCTGTTTTCTTGATGGGTACTCCGGCTACAATCAAGTAGCTATCGCTCCTGAGGAGTAGAAAAAGACCACATTCACATGTCCCTTCGGTACTTATGCATTCAAGCGCATGCCATTCGGGCTTTGCAATGCCCCAGGCACATTTCAGCGGTGCATGATTGCCGTATTTGCCGAAATGGTTGGTGATTTCCTGGAAGTCTTCATGGATGACTTCTCAGTTCATGGTGATTCATTTGATACATGCTTAGCGCACTTGGACCGAGTCCTTCAGAGATGCAGGGAGGTTAATTTGGTACTCTCCTGGGAGAAGAGTCACTTTATGGTGACTGAGGGTATCGTGTTGGGGCACGTCATCTCCAAAAAGGGAATATAGGTGGACCTTGCCAAGGTGGATGTGATCAAGAAACTTGAGCCACCAACCAACGTCAAGTCAGTGAGGTCGTTCTTAGGGCATGTTGGATTTTATCGACGATTTATTCCTGATTTTTCAAAGATCGCCCGCCCACTGACTGAGCTCTTAGGAAAAGACACCGAGTTTATTGTAAATCACAGATGTCTAGAGGCCTTCGAGCTCCTGAAAAAGAAAATATGTGAATCGCCGATATTACAAGCTCCCGACTGGTCTCTTCCCTTCGAGATCATGATTGATGCATCGGATTTTGCTGTCGGAGCGGTACTCGGACAAAGAAGAGATGGAATTCCTTATGCGATTCACTACGCGAGCAAAGTGTTGGACCCTGCACAGAGAAACTATACAATGACTGAAAAGGAAATGCTCACGGTTGTTTGGGCCCTGGAAAAATTCAGATCATACATATTGGGCTCCAAGGTGACAATTTTCACAGATCACACAGCAATTAGATATCTCATGGATAAGAAGGATGCTAAGGCACGACTTTTGAGATGGATCTTGTTAATCCATGAGTTTAATTTAGAGATCAAGGATAAACCTGGAATAAAGAATGTTGTTGCTGATCACCTTTCCCGAATCGAGCAAAACGATCATCCTGATATCGGACCAATCAAGGAGACTTTTCCAGACGAATCGATTTGTGTCATTGAGTCAACCCCATGGTATTCCGACATAGTGAACTATCTTGTCTCCAAGAAGGTTCCCTATGGTTGGACCGAAAAAATGATTGATCGATTAAAGTCAGATTCGAGAAAATACCATTGGGACGATCCTTTCCTTTTCTATGAAGGACCGGATTGTCTCTGGAGAAGATGTATTCCTCAGGAGGAATATCAAAGTGTTCTCACACACTGTCATTCTCTCGAGGCTGGAGGACACAATTCGGGAAAGAGAACCGCGCACAAGGTACTCCAATGTGGATTTTACTGGCGGACCTTATTTCAGGATGCTAATGAATTTGTACGGTCATGCCCAATTTGTCAAAGAATGGGAGGGACTATGGGATATAGAGATGAAATGCCCATGCAACCAATGATTTTCTGTGATGTTTTTGATGCATGGGGGATTGATTTTATGGGTCCCTTTCCCAACAGCAATGGATTTGAGTACATCTTGTTAGCGGTAGATTATTTATCAAGATGGGTAGAGGTTATTCCAACCCGAACCGCAGATAGCAATGTCGTCTGTTAGTTTATCAAAGATAACATCATTGCGAGGTTCGAGATTCCAAAAGTATTGATTTCTGATGGAGGTAGCCACTTCGTGAACAGGGAGATGAGATCTTTGGCTAAGGAGTACAAATTTGAGCATAGAATAGCCAACCCGTACCATCCACAATCTAATGGCATGGCAGAGGTTTCTAATAGAGAGGTGAAGAGCATTCTCCAGAAGTTGGTTCGTCCCGATAGGAAGAATTGGTCGAAACTGTTGGACCAAGTTCTATGGGCCTATAGGACAGCCTATAAGACTCCACTCGGTACTTCACCTTTTAGGATGATCTGGTAAGCCATGTCACCTTCCTGCAGAATTGATTCACAAATCTGAATGGGCGATCAAAAAGTTGAACTGGAGTTGTCACCTTGGGAAATTGTGTCGAGACCTAAATCTGAATGAGCTAATTGAAATCTGAAATCGGGCATATGACAATAGTGTGATTTATAAGGACAAGGTCAAGAGATGGCATGATAGACACATTCGAGACAAGACCTTTGTCTCTGGGCAGAAAGTTTGGTTGTTTAATGCTCGGTTAAAGATTTTCCATGGGAAACTAAAATCAAAATGGTCGGGCCCTTACATTGTCATCGATGTGCATACCAATGGAAGCGTAGATATTGCCGAACTCAAGGAGAATGCACAACCTTTCTCAGTAAATGGTCAGTTGCTAAAACCATATATTGAATCACCCAGAGAGCAGACAGTTCAAGTTGAGGCCATTTATTTCACGAAGAACGAGAATATTGAAGACATATCAGATCAAACCTGCCCACCCTCCCAACCACATCGGCCCCCTTGTACAGCTTCTCTCTCTACTTAGGCCAAGGCCTAAGTATAGGGGGGACCGATGCCATCTGTATTTACCATTTCTCTCATCACACTCCTCCTGATCACTCCATTTCCACCCTTCTTCCATACTTAGGTTGTCCAGAGCCTAAGTATAGGGGGAACCGGCATCCACCTGTTTATACTCTCCTCATTCACATATCATGACCGCCTCTTTTCCACTCTACTTCCTAACCTGTTGTATATAAATTTTTAACCCTCTTACGCTTAGCCCGAGCTATGTCATCATTACGCTTTTTGTGCTCTGAGGACACAACACTCGCTAAGTATAGGGGGGTCTGTATATATACTTTGTATATATTTTACCCATATCTCGTACTTTCGCGTAAGTCTATATGTATTTACGAGGTGTGAACTAACTTAAAAAAATGAGTTTTTATACTAACACTGACTTGCCCAAAATTTTTGAAAAAAATGGCTTCTTATTTCATCTTTGCACACACACACGCAAAAAAAAAATCTGCATTTCACGCACTTGCACTTCATCCAACATCACATGCATTTGCATTTGTGAAAAGTCATTGGGTTCTGAACCAAGTTGTGAGCCGAAACCGAGAGTGGTCTGAACTTGCCCTTAATCCACCTAATTTTCAGAGGAACTTTACCGAGGAATAGGATTTTAAGAACTTCAGGTCTTTTTGACTTAATTCCTTAAGTTCCACATGACAATGTACAACGTTTGACTCTTAGTGTCTAACCTGATCTCTTCATTCTGGGTACAACTCTGGAATAGGGAATTAATTTGTACTCTCGCACTACGCACTTAGCTCAACCTAAACGGGATGTTGGAAGACTATGTGAGTCTCTTTTCTGATAGCGTGGAAATCTAAAGACCGGAGTACGGGTTGAAATAAAGCTTCGAAAAAGGGATGGACGGCTGGGCACAATTTTTTCTAAGACCCCAAAAAATGTACGGAATTAAAAGATGCTATATCCGTAGGGGCAAAACAAGATCCAAGCAGAACCATCAAAAATTCCAAATACAAAGAAGCATTCTACCAAATAAAAATTCGACCAAAAAGGTCCAAGCTTCAAGAAACCTGCAGATCTTGGTGGAGACTTGGCTACACTGACCATCTTCACAAGGAGAGGTGACTGCACTGGCCACCCCCTCCAGTTCTTTTCTCTTTCTTCTAGCTTCTCCCCCATTTCGATTGTGAACACAGCACGACAGACCTTAGAAGGAAATACCTGACTCCCCGAGGACGAGTTACTGGAAAGGAGAGGAGCATGGTAGTCCGGCATTCTGGATGGGAAGAGCTAAAACCCTTCACACACACGAGTCGGTTATTCAATGTTCATAGGGTATACTTTGGGAAGAGGATTGATCTAAGATGACTTCTGAGCCGAAACTGTAACAATGATGTGTAGAACTTGAGGGCTGTTGATTTTAAAATTCTAAGTCTCACAGAAGTTCTAACCCAAATAAGTGGACCAAAAACCCAAACCCTAGTTTCAGGATTTTCGGACTAAAAACCACATATCTTCCCCATCCAGTGTCCGATTTGATCCTACTCACTTTTGAACTAATGCACATTCAATTACCTTCAAAACAAGACCAAGTTCAAGTGAATCGGAGCTCGTACGTGAAAGTTGGGTTTTGGGCCTCTTTTGCACATTGAATATTTTCACGGTTTTCTTTCCTTGCATTTTATGTATATACTTTCTTAATTTATAAAAATCCAAAAAAAATATATTTAGATGTCTTTTATTTATCTTTGATTTTTCTATATTTTTCTGGATTTTTATCTTGTTTAAAAAATGACAAAAAATACAAAACCAAAAATCAAGGTATTCTATGTACATGGGATACCCCAAAAATTCACTTTTTTACATTTGACTGAATTTGGCTTTGATGTCTTCATGAAAGTTATAGATCTCGTCGAGACGAGCATTTTTCGTGAAGGAACTTTTTCGATCCGAGGTCATTTGCTATTTTTTATCGATTTTACAAAGCAATTTATCTCTGATTTTTCTGGTGCTGACACGTGGCCGCACCTGGTGCCGCCACGTGTCAGTGTTTTTTGGCCTTTTCTTTTATCCGTTTTTATAAAAAAAAATTAAAAAAATTAAAAAAATCGACGCACGTGCGTCGCACGTGCTCCGCACGTGCGGCGCGCCCTTTCTCTTCCCCCGCCACGTGGCCCATACCTGGCTGTTCGATCTCGGTCGATCGAACGGCCTGGGACTGATCTTCTACCTCCCAACGGCCTCCCCGTAACCTCCGCCACCGATTTCTCGGGCGCCGCCGCCCTTGAACCCCCTCCGCGTCGCACGCAACCACCTCCTTTATCCTCGCCGATCTCGCCGAACCCTCCCCTATATATACTCCATCGCCGACCCCCCCAAAACCCTATCCGCCGTTCAACCCAAGGAGCTCCAGGAGTGACAGTCCGGCCACCACCTTCGCGGCGTGATCCGGGGTCTCGTGCCTCGTCGTAGCTCCTTCATTGCGCTGCCAATCCGCTCCGACAGTCGTCGTCGAGCCTCCATCTCCTCCAGGTACCCCTCCTTCTCTCTATCTCTCTTCTCTCTCTCTCTCTCTCGCTCTCTATCTCTTCGCCTCCGAGCTCTCCGCTCCGCTTGGAGCTTCCCCTCCTCTCCGCTTCGCAAACATCGCCACCACCTATCGACATCTCCGCCGCCATCTTCGCTCCGACCACCTCCATCGACAACGCCGCCGCTTCAGCCTTCGTCTCCGACAAGGCCTCCAAGGACTCCGACCGGCGAGCCACCAACGTCTTCAACCAGAGCTTCCCCGACTTCGCCGTTCTCCGCCCAAGTGTCTCCGCCAACCACCGAACGCCTCATCTTCACCAGACGACAGCCGCTGCTCCGTCGTGTTCACAGCCACCACCGCCAGGAGCTCGGCTCGCCCCTCACCGCCATCAACAACCACCGGAGCTCCGCTGGCCTTCGTCCTCTGCAACCGCCGAGGCCAAGCAGCCAGGACCGTCAACCCTCTCGCCTCAGTCGCTTCGCCACCGGGCTCAGAGCCCGAGGCCCCAGCACGTGCCACACACGTGCGTGGGGAACGTCAGGCTGACGTCAGCCCTGGTCACGTGCGACGCACGTGACCAGGGGTCAAATTGCTGGAGACCCCCTGGAGGTTCACCAATCCGCATATCAGCCCTTTACACCAAGGGCACGTGCGACGCACGTGCCACTTGGACATTTTGCAGAATTCTCCCCCCGTTCTTGGTAATTACGCAAACCCCCCCACTGCACTGTTTCTTTATTTATTTTATTTACCATTTATTGCATCTGTACCCCTGTCTTTGTCATCCATTATAGACTTATACATTGCATCATTTTATTTATTTAAAAATAGCATTTTGTTCATCTTTTAATTCTCTACATTTTGACATACTGTGGATATTTTCGTGATTTACGGTTGATTAATAAATAATTGTTTTGTGAAAATTGGAATATTTTGCCCAATATGTGCTCGGAAATTCATAGTAAACTAACCATTGCTCTAAAAATCTCCGAAAAATCACGTATCGTAGAGATTACTTTGATTGACATTGTGCCCAAAAATCTTTGCATTTGCATGCATACTTTGATCTGTAAAAATCATTTAGCACATTTCAGTATTTGATTTTTAATAGGTATTAGACCCCACATTTTTGAGATTTAGGATTTTTCTGAGATCCATCACCTAGTAATAGATCCTAGATAATTTTATCTCTCGAAAATTAGTAGGTTTAATATTTATTATAATTAAATATTGAAAATCATTCTGTTTGCATTTAAAAATTCATAAAAAAATTCATATTGCATCTAAAAATTCCAAAAAAATTATAGTGCACTCATTTCATCGTCATTTACATTGTGGCCAAGTTTCGTATTTTTCAGACATCGTTTGATTGAAATTAACATTTTAGTCCCTAAAATAGACCGAACTTGCATTTTGCATCTCATATTGCATTGAAAAATTCCAAAAAAAAGACCGTCTTGAAAACCGAACTAAAAATTGGATAGACACAACTCTAGGTTGTTCCTTTGCCTCCTTGTGATCGACCTTGGGACTTGCCCAAGTAAAATAAACATAAAAGCCACTTGATTGAAATTAAATAAAATTTGTGGTTATTTTCTTGACTGTTTCCGATCGCCGCCTACAACGAACGACATAATCATTCCACACTCCAAACATTAAAAACAACTTCTTAATGCGGCTTTTTCGGGCTCGTCAGTTGACCAAAATGGAATCGAGGTCGAATAAAGTAATAAAATATAAGGATACAAATACACATACATATAGTACACAATGGGGGCCTAAAACCCAAGTTTTGCGTACGAGCTCCAACTTAAATGAAATTGGTCTCATTTTGAAGGTCTCTGAATGTATGTTATTTTAAAAGCGAGTAGACCCAGATCGGAGACTGTATGAGAGATATATGTGCATTCTAAGGTCTGTGGTCTCCAACTTGGTTTGGGTTTTATTTGTCAATTTTACAAGTTAGCAATTTTCTTGTATTTTTCTTGTGTTAGTGTTAGTAATATATACACTATAGAGTGAATTTTAGGGGTTTTCAAGTTACTGTAAAATATATACAAATAGGTGAAATATGGTAAATATACATATGATTTTTACAAGTGGATTTGGATTCTTATTTAGTGCAAATGTGGATGCTAAAATGCAAATGTTATCAATGCTTGCATGAATGCTAATTATGCAATATTGGTGGAAATATGTCTCTAATTACTCGGGAACAAGGCTCTATTTTCAACTTTTAGAGTGATGAATCACAGATTCATCAGAGATCCACACTCAGACAAGCATATGTTTTAGTTTTTGGATGGGCTAGAGGAAAACATGTATGTGTTTATTTGACGAGAGTTTCTCCATTGGTTGGTCTGATAAAAGGTGATTTTATTGTAGGATGTGCTGCACAGAAAGATGCCTCAGCTAAAGTTGCTAAACATGAGATGGCTTGTATTGAAAATTAACATGTTTTCTTCTCATTTGATTTTGATACTTTTGGGTTCTTGGCAACTAAAGCGGTTGAGCTCTTTAAGAGGGTCTAAATAATTATGCATAGCAACGTTATGGCTCCCAAGTCTATGGATGTTGTGTTTCAAAAAATTGGATTTGCCATCCAAAAGGTATTAACAGCGTAGCTTGTTGCCCATCTCCCATCAGTCTCTCTGCAAAAAACATTTTTTAATGAAATCTAAAGTCAGTCTAATTTACACCCTCATTTTTGAAACAATTTTTGAAAAGATTTTCCAAACCATGTGACATAATACAGATTTTCAAAATATTTTCAAAAGGTTTTCAAACAAATGAAATCCCCAGTTTTCAAACCAATGTCAAAAATTTTTCAAAATATTGTAATATAGTCAGAAAATTTTTCAATGCATTTACAAACATTTTTGCACAAATCATTTCAATGGTACTTTACCCTAGCCCTAAAAAGTTTGAAAATTTTTAAAATATGGGCTATGGATGAGGTATGTAATATTTATATGATATACACCCCCATACTTAGCTTTTGTTATGTCCTCATAGTCCAAAGTGATATGATGCCATAGCTCATGCTGAAATATATAAAGTTATACGGGAACTGACTCGGGTCGCCCCCTATACTTTGGTTAAAAATAACCTAAGTATTAGAAATGATTAATGAATAAAAAGGGATGGGGTCTCAGGTCCCCCCTATACTTTAGGCTTAGAAGAGCCGATGTATAAAGATAGGCATGAGGAGGAGAGGGACCTGAGGGGAACAATCAGATGTAACATGATTCCACTATACTTAGGCTGAAGAGTAGACTGAGTATATGGATGTGGAACTAAGGATGGGGAACAAGGACACCCGTTAGGATTACGTGAAATGAATTTACAAATTGGATGAATCTTCGAAGATGAACATGGAGTTTAGGGTTTATGGGAGGGTTGGGAAGAATACACAGTCAAGGCTCAACCGGTCAAGCAAATGCCCTTGATTTCACCAATTCACACATGAAGACCAGTAAGTGTTGGTCACTTATCTTTTCTATTTTATTGGTGATCATCCAAATTTTGAGTCTGTTACGCAAGGTTTAATGATAGGTTGTGGGCATTATCCTAGGGATGCGACCTCATCTCTCAGCATGCAAATACATCATGCGTACAATGTGGGTGTTGCTCTCCCATAATACAACTGTAATTTTTGCTCTATTTTATTCAGGTCAACTAGAATTATCAGACACAACTTTATCTTAGGTTGTCATTGAATATTAATGTGAGCACAAATCAAGCATCCATCGTCAAACGGTCAGTCCCAATTCCATTTAAATCCTAAGTGATGAACCAAGAGTAGAATGTTGAGAAAAGTCAATGCAACGAGAAAGCATGATGCATGCTCAAAGAAGTACTTACGCCTCCAACATTCCATGCAAGTGCAAGAATGAATTTAAATTTATTACTACATGCATGCAAGTTGAGAAAAGCCACATCCTAAACATGATACTATTAGCTAGAAGAAGTGAATCGAGTTTGACTAAGTAGATTGATGTTTAACTGTGTCTCAATGAATATATGTAAATGAGGGGAATCTCCTAGATGCTTATTAGTGTGTCCTATCTACGATCAATCTTATATGATATGAAATGAAAAATGAGCTCAGAGAGTTGCATGCCTAACCCTAGATCGGACACTCAAGTGGAGTCCCACCTAGGTAGGGGTGAAATAGACTCCACACAACATATGAAAGTCCATGTCCATGAATACACACGCAATCCCTCGAACGAGGACTGCTAGAAATGCAATTATTACACACACACATATATATATAAACAAATACAATTAAGAAAAATTCTTATTAAAAATCTTAATGCTTTAGAAGGTGCTTCTGCAACTCCTCGCATTGGGAGCTCCTGACTCTCGCCTCCATATCTTTCGAGCATTCTCGGTCTCCACGGGTCCTACCACAAAAGGCATGCATTAGATATACGATCAAGAATTTTAATGAACAATAAAATAAGATAAAACAACATAGATAGGTAGACCTAGGTATCAGAAATAATCAACTTAACTAAATATAAAAATCCAAGAAATCATGAAGATAAACTGTGTCCCCAGCAACGACATCATATGACGAGCCACATTTTCACCTCTTTAAGAATCGTGTTTTTCGCAGTACAAGAGGTGAAAATGATCCCATATAGAACCACCCTTTGGAGTAGGTTGAGAATTTAACTTGGTAAGCATACCAAGGTCAAACACAAGGGCACGACTTATCTTAATGATTATTCAAAAATTAATATCTAATTAAGTGATTAAGATCTATCTAGGTCAACAAACAGATAATGCACAATATTGTGTTGCAATATATGATGAATGAATAGAATGTATTTTTATTTAGTTTTTATGAACATTAAAGTAATGACAAAATGCCACAAAATGACATGCAATACGAACCTAGACTAATGCATGCTTATGCCCTTTAATTAATCAATAGATTGAGAAATAGAGATATGATAAATTTCATGGTTCATTTCTTACATTAAAATAAATGCGTACTCAATAATGGCATTTAAAATGATTAGAATATAACACATTATATCTCAAAATTAAGCATAATGTTATAAGTATTAAATCACGAATCAAAGAATGCCATTAGATAGAGAATAGAAAGAGCATCAAAATGAAACTGGAATATTTGAAAATAGAGTCCAGATGCTCAAGATAAATGTAAAACATAAAAAAACATGAAAATAAATAAAGAGAACTTTACAAACAAGCTCTCGAGGGGCATTTTTGCAATATTTGAAAGTCGGATGGGCTTTCATGTAATTGTTCAAGAGCCGAGAGACCCTTTTGTAATATTGAAGATCCGGTTGGTTCCCTATGCAAAATATCCAGGAATGCCATGTACCTGGACCTGTGTGCATGTCTGGAGAAGGATAAGGGTGTGGATGCAAATGTTCTAAGTCTTCACGTGTGAGGCACATGGGTAGTGTCTTGGATGGAGGATCGGGATTAGGGGCCGATGCATGTGCCTCGGGCCAAGTGGCAACCCGAGGAGGCTTCGAGCGAGGCTCGGTCCCACCGAGCCTCCACATTTCGAGGAGATGATGTGGCATACCTGTAGGCGTTGGATGGACACCGAGGGGGTGCCATCGAACGACACTTATAGCCTCTAGTTGCTCCTCCATCGTGTCGTGGTGGCACGAATGGAGCTCCGACGAGGTTCCTGGAGCTCCACCACCCTCATATGAAGGCGTTGATGGTCTAGGAAGAATCCTGTGGGGCTGGAGAAGAAGAGATGATGGAGAAGATGCTTAAATTTCTCTATATGTCTATGATGATGCTCGCTCGTCGGAGGCTGATCTCTAGAACAGAGCTTTTCCAAAGTCCAGTCATTGATGAAGTGTACCTGCAAAATGTGTTAGGGATAGACGAAGCATGTGTGGTGTGCGATGAGGGTGAACAGAGAGCCAGTGTGCTGAGAAGAGAATGGCTCGAGTTGTGTTCTTCTTCGAGCAGGTTGGGGAAGAATGCATAGGATGTAGGGAGGTATGGATGGCAGGGGGAGATGATCTAGACCTTCACCGAAGAGGAGGAAGGTCTGAGTAGGTGAAGGTATAGTCAATCAAAGGTTACATTGGGTGCATATGCCTAATTAAAAAGGAGAAAATGAAATAAAAACAAGGAAGAAATTTACCTAATTGAAGAAGGTCACCGGAAGGTGCGGTGGTTTAGGCTGAGACTCTAGTTGAGCCTCCAGTCATCGTTGGACTCCTCCAGCCTTGAGGAGCAGCTCGAACATCATTCAAGGATGTCGTAGCATGGCATCAGGCCATGGGTCACATCGGAGCCTGGAAGGTCATCGTCACCTTGTCGATTCCTCTCTCCTCTATCATAGGAGGAGGGAGGGAAGCTGGGCCTAAGCTCGCGTGAAGGTGGATGAAAGGCGAAGGGGAGCGGAGGAGGTGTTGTGCTTTTTGTGGAAGGGGATGACGGTTACATAAGATGATGAATAAAGTTGTAAATGCCGTCCAACACCCTAGAAATAAGATCGTGGGTTATTTAGGGCATGGCTTTGATGGTGGAGAGTAAAGCTCCAACAGGGAGGTGGAAGATCGTGGGGAAGAGGTCTGTTGTGGTTGGGAAAAAATGGAAGAAAGTGGAGGGCGATGAGGTTGGCGCTAGAAGAGGATGGTTACAGAGGTAGGGGATGAAGTAGAAGCTATTGGATCTGGTGATCCAAGGGCGTATATGATGCACAAACGGAGCACTCCGATGCGCCAGATGAATCGGATCAAGCGGTTGGATGGGTGCGCAGGTGGAGAAGCAGGGCAAGGCCACATGGGTTGATGAGTTGAAGCCATGTGGCCCGATGGGAATTAAAATAAATAAGAAAACAAAGGTAAATATAAAATAAATATTTACAAGAATCAAATCAAAAGGTATAAAACATGAAAGTTGTATATCTCAATGAGATCTACAAGTTTCATGTTGAACGAAAAGCCAAAATAAATCATGTATATAAATTAAAACTTTTGTAAGTATTTTTAACAGATAAAATATTTGTTTATAATTCTTTTGTTATTTTTTTGTATTTTTAGTTTGTATAAAAGTCAAATATATATACAATAATTATCTAATTTTTAAATAAAAATAGTGTTAATTATATACAATAATTATGGCTAGTTATATACAATAGGTTAATTATTAATATTAGTGAATTAGGTTAGATTTTATTGGATTGTTTAAGCTAGGAGGATGATAAATGATAAATGAGATGATAAGTCAAAGATTCATCACGTAAACTTTTTTCATGCGATCTAACATGTTCATAGGACCCACCGCAACAATAGGGTGTGGTTCAGTTGTTGTGTGGCATTATAGGTTCGATTTCACTCTGAGTGTATTTTTGCTGGTTGGTCTTGTAGTAGTTTTTTACTTAATTTTTGTATTTATACTCTGATGGACAATTACTTGTTTTGTATTGTTGAGGACATGGTGCTTCTGATATCATTTTGGTGTATATCATGTTGTGAATGAAATGATTTATGCTCATGCATTCCTCCCTTTACTTTCTTATTTTCCTTCAATAGAGACATTTGTTAAAAATGTGTGTGTTCTGAATGTGAATGTGGGGTTTGCGAGACGATTGCTTAGTATCAAGATCCGTAGGATGTGACATCTAGTGTATCTGGAAACGATCGAGTGAGATGCGAATGTCGAATCTTTATCGCGATGAAGACATCCTCGAAACATGGAGTAAGGGAAGGAAGTTCTACACATGTCCGGATCGAAGATGTCATTTTTTTGGATGGGTCTGTTGAGAGTTTTATGTCCATGTATTTCTTTATCACTCTTTTTTTATTTGTCCTATTTATGTAATTTTCTTATGGCCTCTCAACTCTATATAAGAGAGCCATAGGACACCACGGAATAATAAGTTCTTCTTTTCTCCCAACATGGTATCAGACCGATGATCCTAAACCGGAGCACTGAAACCCTAACACTAGCCCTACCCCACCCACTGCTCTCCTCTCTTTCATCTCTCTCGATGTCGCCCCTCTTTCCTCTATCTCAGCATCACCACCACTCTCTCCTCTATCTAGGCATTGTCGCCCCTCCCCTCCCCCAATCTTGTCACTAATCAACAGGGGAGGCCAATGCTTGTTGTGAGTGCTTAAGGGCCCCCAGGAGGCCTAATTCGTCAGTTTGTGTGGGATTTTAACACACTACACCGTCTGATTTTGCTCTGAAATAGTAAAATTAGACCATTGCAGTCATCCCTCACACCCGCATAAGAAGAAAATAGTAAGGGAATGGTTATGGATTGAGTATATACCCATAATCATCTTCCTAATGTACGTGTAGACACATTTTCCTTCCTCAGTCTAAAATTTCATCATGTCCTCATCAGGTAATATGTCAGAAAGTCACAATGATGCTACATCCACAGGTGCTTTCAAAGGTCCCGCACCCATTGTCAAGATTGATGGCACAAATTACGAGTTCTGGATGATGCTGTTCATGAGTTTAATGCAAAGCCATGTAAAGAAGCACATCCTTACACAAGATGAGTCAGAGGTCAAGATGGGAATCTATGCCTCATAGGAGGTGGACAATACCTTTGCTCGAGTATGGCTATCTGGAACCATGTATGTGGAGATAACAAATGACATAATGTGCTGACCGAATGTTAAGTCCATGTGGTCCATCCTCGCTACTACATATTCTCAAGTGAGGAATGAGTCAAAGATTTTACAACTTCAAAATGACATCTTCACGACCAAACAGAATGGTCAACCTCTACACATGGTGTATACCTCTCTCATAGCTATGTATGATAGGCTACATGGCTACATACAATTTACAGCCATGCCTGAACATTTGAAGGTGTAATGTGATTCAATGATGACGGGGGTGTTTCTGGCATCCATAAATTCAGAATATGATGCATCTCATTCTTAGATACTTACATATTCTACTATACCTCCCATGGAAGGGGCATACTGGAGGTTGAGTCGACTCAACATCTCCTCAGCCCATGCTGCTGCTCAGACTTAGTCAGCCATGGCTACCACCCATGGGAGAGGTGATTCTTATCCATTCAGAGAGAGGTGGCTCTCGTATGCATGGATCTCAGTGATCACGTCAACCTTGCACTTAGTGCCATTGATCATGTCATTTTGAGGATACATGTTATTCCAAGCACAGGTTTCTACCAAATGCACAGGTCATTGAGCAGGCTCCACTAGCTTCTACCATCACAAGATGATCTACATATAAGCGCTTGATGAGCTTTTTTCACACCTTCAGGAGATTATGTCACCTACAGATGCTTCCCAGAGTTCCTCTTCTGATCCATCAGACTTTGCCGCTTCTGCATCCACGTGTGCCACATGTACCTTTTATGCATATACTAGTTAGCCCATGTCAGATATATCAGAATTGACAATGGATTCTGGGGCCTCACATCACATGTGTGGATATCTCTTACAGTTCAGTAGATACAATCATGTTCAGAATGGTAGGTCTGTGGTGATTGCTGATGGGACGCATTTCCTCATCACAGATCAGGGGGGTTCGCATGGCTCCCTCATTGAGGTTATAGAATATCTTTCATGCACCAGACTTCTCAATGAGTCTATTATCTATAAGTCAGATTAAAAAAGACCTACATTGTCATGCCATATTTGACCCTACTTCCCTTGTTTTTCAAGATATGCTACGGGCAGGGTTATTAGATATGTCCGTGAGTATAGAGGCCTTTATCGACCAATCCAGACTCCATATGATGGTATTGGTTTGCTTTCTGGGAGTTTACAATCACCATATACCTGGCATTTGCGATTTGGTTACCTTCCGTTGTCAAAGATATGTCATCTCATTCTAGGAGTTTCTGTCAAGTCTGAGTTTTATTGTATGGCGTGTCAACTTGGAAAACATCACTGGTCCAATTTTCCAAGTCACCTTAGGCATGATAGTCAGAATTTATTTGAACTTGTTCATTTTGACATTTGAGGTTCTAGTCGTGTCCCTGATCACCAGGGACACATGTACTATAGTCGTGGTCCTATTCTATTGATGGTGTCTTTTTTCTTAAGAATAAGTCTGATGCAAGCACTATGATTCAAAAATTTAATCATGAAATTTCCAACATTTTCCCAGCTTCGATAAAATATGTTCGGTCAGATAATGCTTTGGAATTTTGTACAACTACTTTAGCTCAACTTTTCAATTCATGTGGGATTGTGCATCAGACTTCCTATCATTATACGTCATAGAAAAATGGAGTTGTTGAACGCAAGCACTATCATCTTTTGGATATAACTAGGACTCTTTTTATTTAGAGTCAGACTCCTCACTCCTTTTGGGGAAATGTTGTCATGATTGCATGTTATCTTGTCAATCGCGTGCCTTCTGCTATTCTTGGAGAAAATACTCTTTTCTCCCTCATGTTTCCTGAGAAAGAGTTGTTTTCCCTTACATCATGAGTTTTTGGATGTGTCGCCTTTGTGAATCTTATGTCCCCATGTCTTGACAAGCTTGCACCTCGGGCTGCCAAATGTATATTTGTGGGCTATTCTCGCACTTAAAAGGGCTACATATGCTTGATTCACTCCAAAAAATATTATATTAGTGATGATGTTACCTTCTTTGATTCCATCATGTACTATACTCCTACAGGGGATAGGTTAAGTTTGTTTAATCTTGGGGAGGTCCTTCTTCCGCCACCTCCTTCTACTTCCATGCTCGATGCTCCTCAACCTTTCCCAACATCTAGAACGCCCTAGGTAAATTATGAGAACTTGGTTTCTACTGATGGCATTAGTGGGTTGAATGGTGAACATGATATGCCATAGGAAGACACCATACAAGAAGATGGTATGCAATGGCCAACAATTTATACAAAGAATCCGCAAGAGCACATGTTTCTAGATTGGTTGTCCAAGGATTACCTAAAATTTATATTGGGTCTATATGTTATTTGTTGGACATGCGAGCCCATAGCGAGCCATTATGCAATAAATGTTGTTGCAAATATCATTCCATGATCTGAAATGAAGAATAACTAATTTGCATAATAGGTCCCTTAGTACAATTAGGGTTATGTACCATGACTATCTTGTCATCATAAAGCCGTTGATTCAATTGTTGAATCATAGAGGCTGGTGATTGGATGAATATCTAAAGAGTTAGATTGAGGACTCATCAAGCACCGTCAAATAATCATCAAGATGTGATCTCCATCTTGAGTGGGAGATGGCAATCCTATCTCTAAAGGCTGGTATCCGACCGATCTCTTGATGCAGGTCCTTTACATAGGAATGGAGATTCGGAGGTGTCAGATTAGTTAGGTCAAAGAGTTGACTTAACAAGATCGAGATAACCAAAGTCCTACATCGTATGCTGTCGCGATATAGGCACACATCCTCTGACTAGAGACAGATGTGTTACTATATGTCTAAGTATGTATATTTGGTAGACTAATAGGTTGATGGCCTAATCAAGGTCTATATACTGGCGAGCTGGTGTGCATATAGGGCATATGAGTATAATACGATTTCTCAAAGGGATCACACAGGTTTACTTCTGAACCGGAAGACATGAGCTCACTCATGAGATATTGGGATCGATGAATTCCATGCATGGTCGTCTCGCTTATGAAGCTTGACAGAATTTAGAGGTATGATATATGCTTTTGGAAAGCATATGATCGATACCAAATCCCAATGATCAAATGAGAATCTTAAGGATAAAACCCTGAAGGTGACAGTCTAAAAGAGATCTATAACTTCAGGTTTATTCAAGGTCTTCCAGTTTGCAGGATGTACAGATATTGGGAATACCTGAGGATGATGTAATCATAACGATTGTATAACCATGATGATTCCATTTCGAGGGAGTGATGAAACAGGTCTGGATTTTAGCGACTCCTCTCAGTAGAGAAGTAACTTGATCTTAGTCCAAGGGTTGGACATTAATCTGAATGAGATTCAGATGCAATGAGAAGATTAAGTTTATGGATTTGATTTAATCAAGCATCTATGGGAGGTCTGTAATATCTGAATTTGAGATATGATCTCAATGCCCAAGTCACCATACGTGGAACAATACAATCGCCACGTCTTTATCTCCAAGTATATGCGGAGAAAGCACACTATTCTTGATAGAGTTCAAGAATGATTCCTTTGATGAATTATGAATCCAAGCAACAAGATATTGATAATTAAATGAGATTTAATTATCAAGAATAATATGAATGAGATTCATATTATGAGAATGATTATTCAAGATAATTAAATGAGATTTAATTATCAAGGAAATGCAGAATATGGATAGTACTGTCCATGATATCCATAATATCATTGTATATTATAAATATGATTTATAATATATTGGAGAGAGCACATTTGTAAATAATATTTACTAATTGATTGTTAATGTGAATTGGATTCACATTAAGCAATTAAATGAAAATGTAATTTACATTTTTGTTTGGGTAGTGAATGTATATCACATTTTTTCAGTGACATGATTGAAATATTCGCTAATTAATTTGGAATTAATTTAGTGAATATATTTGCAATAAATATTGTTGCAATAATTAAAGAAGATAAAAATACACCTAATGGAGAGGTGGTGTCTCCCATGAATTATTCAAGGGTGACGCCCCATCTCTTTAGGAGGAGGTTTTTATCCTCTTTATTATCTTGTGTTAATTAATTTTATTAAGTTAAATTATTTTGATGATAATGCAACATATATTTAATTTAATATAAATTAATAAGTTGTTTCTTTATTAAACAACAATGATCATGGCCATTGATTTAAAACAAAAATCAATCTAACCGTTGATTTTGTGTGTCCCACGGATTGTGATCCATGGACTCCCAAACTATTATATAAGAGAGGGAAACCCTAGCCCTTCAAAATATGCATTAAGTTGCTCTCTCTTCTTCTCTCATTCTCACGCCCCATCTCTCTCTAAGAGTGGTCGTCCACTTTGAGTTCTTGAGAGAACTACAGTCGTCGCTACGCCGTCATGCTGTCGGACCTCCATCTTCCTTGGTGGCTCTAGCACAAGTAGAAGACGTCGGATTTCGTTGGACAAAATCAGGAGATTCCAGGCTTAGAACTTCATCGTGGATTACGGGAAGTACGCGTCTCATCATCGCACTTGCAAGTGCCATCCTCGTGGATCAGACTTGAATAAGAAGGATCTCTTGCTTTAGAGATCAAGTGATCGCAACCACGCTTCAAGAGGTATTTCTAATACTTTGTGGTTAGATTAAACGATCCAAGAAATGTTCTTGGGATCATGTGATTTCATCGTATGATTTAAAAATTTTAAATTCCACTGCACCGAGCAACTAGTGCGACTATTCGCTCCGATCGCATTAGATGCGATCATCACGCTTCCGTGATGCGCTTAAGGATTTTTCCCATATCCTTCATTATTGACATTCCAAAAACATACCAAGATGCTCGTAAAGAAAGTCATTGGAAGCTTGCGATGGAGGAAGAGATGGTCGCTCTTCAATCACGTGGGACATGGATACTTGTTACTGCTCCATAAGGAGTATCGGTGGTAAGTTGCAAGTGGATCTTCATTGTAAGGCACAGGGCAGATGGTACAATTGGCAAATATAAAGCCAAGCTTGTTGCTAGAGGCTTTACGCATACTTATAGTGTGGATTATAGTGGCATATTCTCTCCTGTAGCGAGACATTCTACACTAGGAGTCCTCCTCTATGTAGATGTTGTGCATTATTGGGCTTTTTTCCAGCTAGATGTTAAGAATACGTTCTTATATGGTGATCTTAAGGAGGAGGTCTATATGCAACAGCTACAGGATTTTGTTGTTGAGGGGGAGTATGTATGTAGTGTACATAAGGACATTTATGTACATAAGTAGAGTCCCAGGGCTTGGTTTTAGAAACTCTCAGATCTAATAGAACAGAGATGATTCAGATGATCCACTTCAGATCATTCTTTATCTATACAGAAGACATAACAAGATACAGTGGTTATCCTTGTGTATGATGATGACATTATTGTTACAGGTGACAATATTCAAGGGTGTCTGAGGCCAAGAAATTCCTAGGTCAATAATTTGTCACCAAGGACCTGGGAGGGTTGAGGCACTTTCTAGGCCTAGAATTCTCCAGAAATAAGTAAGGTTTGGCAATGACATAGAGAAAGTATGTGATAGATCTCCTTTCAGAAGCTGAAATGACAGGGTGCATACCAGCATATACGTCTAAGGATCCAAGTACGAAGCTATATGAAGATGTCATTTATGAAGTGGATAATCGAAATATAGAGAGCTGATAGGGAAACTACTTTATGTCACCGTTACCAAACAAGATATCTATTTTGTTGTTAGTAAGTTTATGGAACAACCATGGCAGGTGCACAAGGATGCAATCTTTACGCTCCTCAAATATTTGAAGTCATCGCTAAGAAATAGCTTATTATTCAGTAGGACTACCTCATTGTCTATCTCTACAGTCTATGCAGACACAGATTATGCTGGGTGCCCCAAAGAGAGGAATTCTACCTAATGTTTCTGCATTTTGTTGGAAATTCACTTGTCATGGAAAAGCAAGAAGCAAACGATGGTGACTAGATCCAACACAGAATCTGAATATAGAGCCATGGCTCTTAGAAGTGACGAAATGATGTGGCTAAAGTTTGTTCTTTCTGACCTCCACATTAGTGTGACTCCTCCTATGCATCTAAAATGGGGCAATCAGGTAGCCTCGTTCATTGCCAATAATCCAGCATCTCATGAGAGAACAAAGCACATTAAAGTATATTATCATTTTATTCGTGATATGTTTCATAAGGGACTGATTGCTACCTATCATGTCAATTCAAGTGACCAAACAGTTGATATCTTCACCATTCACCCACTCGAAGGCCTTTTGAGAAATACAGTTCTAAGCTGAGCATGATAGATATTTATGCACCAGCTTGAGGAGTAGTGTTGAAAGTTTTATATTCATGTATTTATTTATCGCTCTTTTTTGTTTGTCCTCTTTATGTAATTTTCCCATGGCCTCTCAACTTTATATAAGAGAGCCATATGGCACCACAGAGTAATAAGTTCTTCTTTTCTCCCAATAGGGTCGATGACATGCCCAACGATCAGACCTCACAAGAAGAAATGAACGTTGAGTTACGCTTTTTTGCAAGAGTTAGGAAAGCTTAATGAAGAATTGAAGAAGATGAATTGTGAACTTGCAAACAAAAGTGGAAATCAAGAACATGTACTTTCATGCGAAGGTCCTATCAATATATGCCCTTATATTCCTTGCTACTAAACTCATGTAGAATGTCCCAGGAAGAAATGAATGTATTACCTCAATGTTAGTAGAATGTCTTCTCTCATCCGTACATTTTATTGTTGGTAGAACCCATTATTAAGTACCTGAAATATGGACAACAATTGCAACAAAAAAAGAAAGAAATCTCAGTATGTTCACATTCATCACATAGTGTCATCCATTCAACATATCAGAAATCTCATACCTCAAGTAAGTTCATGTTAATGTTTATATTACATATATTTCCCAAAAATCTCTCAAATTACACAACAAGCAAGGCATTGGTTAATAAAAAAATGATCAACCCAAATCAATTGCGTCGAGGGCAGTAGCAGATAGAAGTGTTCACAGGTACTTGCCCTTCAAGTGGCATCCATCTAAACCCAAGAAAGATCTATAAATAAACATGAATCCATCTCTGTTCGCTTTAAATGCGATGAAACATCTGAGGAAGGATCCATCCTCCTCCAATAAGTAGTGGATGACGCTAGTATGATTGTGACGCTTCAATTCTACAATAAGAGAGGGGATACTCGCATATGACTCCTCAACACTCCTAAATATCGCATACGATGCCATTCTCTTTCCCTTTTAAATCATCATGTAAGGCAAACATAGCTTGAATACCTCATTGAACCTATAGAAAAAGATTTAAAATGTAAAGAATATATAAAATGAGCAAAATGTTTATGTATATAGTACAATGGGACCCAAAAGGCAACTTAATATCTTAACTTTATTTTTAATGAAATTGCCTTCATTAAATAGATAATTTAATTTTAAGAACAATAAAGGTGAGTTTGGTGAATTTTTAATTCATATGAAGGGGATATTGATATGTGAATTTTTTACAGCTTTCCTCTGTGTGTCCCAATCACATTGTCTATGTTTTTTCTTGTACAATTATTTTTATATTTTTCTATATATTTTTATGTACATGTTTTGTGTTGAAAATTTCTTTATTTGAAGTGTGTAAGAGTGTGTAAAAAATAGTGCAATTTTGGTTTTTATATGTATTGTAGTCTGCACTTAGGGTTTCTAGGTGTTTGTGTTAATTTCATCTGTATTTATTGGCCCTTATCTCCATCTACTTTATTCTTTATCAATCAAGTCAATATTAACTCAGTCTCAGGGTTTATTTTTTTATTTTCTTTTATTTAATCATTTATTTTATGTTCAAATACAAGTACTTATGTGCCATTTACTGAAAATAATTAGTTTGTTAATATGCATAAGTTAGATATATTTACATGCATTTATCTATGGGCTTAAAGATAAAATAAAGGAATAAATGTGAATGAATGGGTATTCATCAGCCTGCTCGAGTGAGATGGGGTCATTGAGAAAGAGTGGAAATTCTGAGAAAAGGGGGAGGTGCGTGATTCTAACGGAGTCAGAGGGAGGAGTGATAATTGACCCGTAAGTTAACATTCCTCTGGCTTTGATTGGTCCACCTGGACCAATCAGGAAAAAGCATATACAAGAAGCTTTATTAATTCAACAATAAATAGTATATGGCTTTATTAATTAAAACTCAAAACACAATTTTTTTTTCTAATTTTATAAGCCATATATGACGATTTTATTTATTTTTACAACCTTATTTATTATCTATTATTTTTTATAATTATACATATAAGTATATTTACCTATATTTTGAGTATTTTTTATTTTATATTTTTAATAATTATTATCTTATGTACATATTTTATTTATTTATATTATAATTAAGTGTATTCACATATTTTTATTTTATTTTTATTGTTTTATTGCATACATTAATAAATATAGTTATATACATTACATGTATAATACACACATATATTTTATTCTAATATATAGTTTAATGCATTGAATGGCTTTATTTTATGTTTATATTTTTAATATGTTTTAATTAATATATACAAGTATATAAAAATACAAGAAGAGCAAAAAATATAAGGAATAAGTTATTTGAATAAAATATACGTGTATATAGCCCAATGGGACCCTAGAAAGCTAACTTTTGCACCTTAACTCTATTTTAATGAAATTACCTTCATTAGATAGATAATTTAATTTAGAATATAATGGAGGTAAGTTTAGTCAGTTTTTATATCATATGGAGAAGATATATAGATGTGAAGTTCGGTTTACGACTTTTTCATTTGTGTGTCCAAGTTACATAGTGCATTATTTCAATGTGCAATTATTTTTTTTAATAATTTTATCTATATTTTTATGTAAAATTTTCACTAGATATGTTTATTATTTTAGGCATATAAATTAAAGAATAAAATCAAGTAAAAATGGGTATTTTGAAGAATTAAAATAAGAGTTTCTGTATATAGTATAGACCCTTATCTCCCCTTACTTTATTCCTTGTCAATCAAGTCAATATTGCCTTGATCTCGGGGTTTAGGATCATTTAGTATATTTTATACTTTATTTATTTTCCTTTTCTTCATTTATCCACTTATTCTTGATTACTCATAATTATGTACTATTTACAAACGAATAAAGAATGTTAATTTGTATAAGTTAGCTGAATTTACATGTGTCTTGATAAGGATTTAAATTCAAAATGGAAGAATAAATGTAGATGAATGTCTATTCATCACCCCATATACTTACCTTTACTAGTCCCTCGCAAACACTTCTCAAAGAATAAGCGATGTAAAAGAGAAAAATAGAGAAAAGAAAATAAAGAAAGTAGAATTATTATAACTTTTAAACCTATTTTCACAAAATCAAAGTTTATAGCTTAGTTAAGACCTTCGTATTGTTATTTTGTTCGGAACCTTATTGGGAAAAAGATCTAAAACTCACCAGCCCTCAAGTTCCACAATTCTATGTCTAGGTCTCCTTAATAGCCAGGTTAGAATAAGTCTATTCATACACAAACCCTTATGACTACGAGTCTTACTTATACAATGAAAGTGTATGTAGCTCTTCTCATAAAAAAATAACAAGTAATAATCTCCCTTAACAAGACAACCCTAATTCCCTACACATCCTCGGCAATGATGCCATTTGATGATCCTCACTTTCACCTCCTTAATAGTCGTATTTTATCGTAGTACATGAGGTAACAATGGACCATGCATAGACCACACTTTTGTATATGTGGAGAATTTTAACTTGGTAAGTGTACCAATGTTGAACACAGGAATATGAGCTTCCTCAATGATTAATTATATATTCATATTAAAATCAAGCTATTACTTATTCTACCTAGGTCAATACACAAACAATGCACAAGTCACAAAACATGATGAATGCATGCCATGTATTTTTATTTGGATTTTTATACAAGTTAAAATGAAAACACTATGCAATAGAATGCAATGACATGCAATTGTTAATACATACATAAATTAGCCCATAAATAATTCAATAATTTGAGCAAGGCAAAGAGAATTAATTTCATGAACATTTGATTGATAAAAATTAATCCAATTTAATTTGAAGGAACTTAAAATAAGAAAGATATACAACACTATATTCCTCAAATTTAGCATGTTATTATATGTGTTAAATTAGCAAATAAATAATGTCATCAGAGAGATCATGAAACAAGCATCACAATGAAGTTGAAATCAACTGCAAAGCACTTTAGTACTTGAGCATAAATACAAGAAAACTATGAAAATAAATATGATAAAGTATCATAAATAGACCCTTAGAGGACATAAATGCAAATATAAAAACCTGGCAGGGCTTCCCTATTATTTTTCCAAGTGTACAGGGACCTAAGTGAAAATATCAAGAATCTAAGGAGTCTTGTGCAAATTTCCTGGGACATCACGTGCTGGGCAAGTGCACTGAGGACCTATCTATAATTTTGGAGAAGTTGCGGGTCGATGATGCAAATTTCCCCAGCCATCACATGTTAGGCATGCAGATGGAGGCTCGGGTGGAGGCTTGGGCCGCTGCAGGTGGCTCGATCCATGTGGTGGCTTGGGCTGACTTTGGGAGAGGCTCGGTCCCATTGAGCATCTGTGCTTCAGGACAAGCTACGTGACGCTTCATGTGCGGTTGGATTGGCATAAGGAGGGCACCATACAACGGTGCATGTATATCTTCGACGACCCTCCTCCGTCGTGCATTGGAGGCACAAATGGAGCTCCGGCAAGATGCCTGGAGCTTCTCCATTCTCTCCGATGACTACTGAGGATCCCAACAGCTTTTTGGGATGCATACGATGGATCTCGAGCTGCTGCATAGGGGAGAGGACCGTTGGTTCTGGCTGTTGATGAACAACCACAAAAGGCAGAGCTCTAAAACGGAGCTTCACCCAAAGTTTGGCCAATTGAAGGTTGGACTTGCAAGAGGGGTTAGCGGGACATAGCCGAAGCAGTACGAGATGGAATGGAGGGCAGTGGAGTGGAGATGGGGAAGCCATGAAGGGGATCTTCTCCAACGTTGTCGGAGAAGAATGCTTGGGATGTAGGGGGTGCTGACGGAGTTGGGAGATGCACAGATGCGTCAACATAAGTCATTGACCCACGAAGAAGCTTTGGGGCACCACAAGTGAAGATGAAGGTGGGTGATTTTGCCTAAAAAATAGATAAATACAAGAGAAAGCAAAGATGGAGAATCTTACCTGAGATGTTGAGGAAGAAAAAGGAAAATCGAGGGCTTGGGTTGAGGATCAGGATGATCCTCGGGTCATAGCTCAACTAGGTCAACCAATCTAGGAGCCTCGAATGGCAGCCCAACTGTTGTGACATGGTCAGGAAGGACCATGGGTCGACACCAGGCACAAAAGGGTCCCCCCCCCTCAATCATTCACCCTCTGTCACAGGAGGGAGTGGGACTCGGCCCTTGGCCCTTAAATGGTGGACACCATCAACTGGAGTTGGAGGAGGAGTATATGAAGGGGAAAATGGCAGTTACAAGATGACGAACACATTGGAGTCCACCGCCTTTTCCATGCATGCATGATGTGGATCGTGGAAGCGACAACGGTTGCATGAAAGAAGGATACCATCGCTACATGGGGGTAAAGTTCGATCGTGAAATGGGTGGCTGAGGTGGTTGTCATACATGTAAGAAGAGAGAGATGTGTTTATGTGTAACATGTGGAGGGGGTAGTTACATAGGAGGAAGATGAGTCGAGATCCATTGGATCTCGCTATCCAATGGTTAAGGGAAAGGCACGAGGGGATGGTGCGAACTGCATCTGATCAAAGCGATCAAATGTTCCAGGTACATAGCAGCATGGGCGGAGGATAGCCATTAGATTAAGGCTGATCTGACGGCTAAGAGGCGATGCGGGTGGCAGACAAAGAGGCAGGCCACGTCGGCTACCCTGGGGGCGCCACGTGACCTAATAGAAAAATAGAAAATAAGAAAATCAAATAGAAATATTTACAAGCTAAATTACAAAATGCACAACATGAAAGTTGTAGATCTCAGGAAGCCAAAATAAGTCATTTATACATACTTATATTTTTGTAAACATGTTTAATGAATTAAAAACACTTATTTTCTTTTATTTTTTGAATTTTTAATTTCTATTTAATGATAAAATAAATATATATTATAATTATCTATTTTTTGGGTTTCTAATAAGAAGAAAATAAAAGAAAATAAAACGATGTTAATTATATATAATAATTAGGGTTAGTCCTGAACAATGTTAATTTTTTAATAAGGGTTAATTGGTAATGGATTTTATTGAAAAGTCTAAGAAAGGAATATAATAAATAAGAAATGTGATGATACATCATATATTCATCACTCTCTATACTTAAACCATGCTCGTCCTTGAGCATTTAACAAATGAATGAGTTGGATTAATCCCTGACTGTGCATGTGAAGTTTCAAGACTTAATTCATCAAGATTACTTGGATTTAGTTATCCCTAGTCAAAAGGAATCCAACTTCTCTAATTATCAAACTCTGTGTATGTACATATATTATAAGGATATGACATTTAGTGTGCACCACATTCATGAGAGTCAATTCAAGATGTCACCTTAATTCCTAGTCTAATAGACTCTCCTCAAGACTCAGTCCTCAACATTAGGGAATAAATCAGTTCTTGCACTCAATCTATCATCTCTTTAGTTTGTCAAACTTTGAAAGTGAAGATGGGAGGTCAGTTGACTGAGGGCATATGTTTTGTAATTTCTTCTTTTCCTCTCATTGGAACAAGGGTCCTCTCAAGTGCCTTAATACTCAACACTTATATATTTTGGTTGTTGATCAGTGTGTCCATCAAGAGAATTTGGAGTTATCTGCACTTGTTTTCCTAGGAATACATGGGGATGTGTCTCTTTTGAATATCTAATATATCTTCGATACCCAGACTTGTATCGCTTATGATGTGTATCCCTTTTTGATTGTTATCCTGACTCCTATGGTCCTAATAGCTTTGGTCCAAGTGGACACTTTGAAATGGTTGGGAGAGCTCGCTTTTGGTGGAAGATTTTGGTATTTGACTTTGTATTGAGAGAGCTTTTCTTTCAACATTTCTTTTCTTTTTCTTTGTCTAGCTCCACTTCTTTTATCAAGTTGGCAAACAGTGATCAACAAATTATTAAATTTCATCACACCCTGTCACATATGTTAATATCAAGAGATAGCATAAGAACTTATTCTCATACTGGATAGGGTTGCTGGCACTCATGTCTCATGAAGCTCTCATAGACTTTATTCCATCCTCAATCATCATAAAATCAATTCTAGACTCAAATCTCAAATCCCAGTCCCTCAAGTGAAACCTCAACTCATCTCATCGTTCATGCAGTTGTGCAGGTCATGTGTTGATCATATTCTTAAAGGTAGAGATGAAGTGTGCATATAGCATCCATATCTTTCAAATTGGGGAAGTGTGGATTATTAAATCTTAAATCCAAATGATTAAGGTTGGTTAACTCAGATTCGTAAGACCTTATAAACTAAGTGTTCTCAATTCCTCAAGCCTTGAGTGATAGTGATCATATTAGGAATACACCAATTCAATAGTTAATGTTTTTGTGATTTTTCCTTTTCTTTTTAAGGGTTCTTGAGTAATGTTAGAAATATTTACAAACATAATCAGTCTCATTTTCACCCTCATTTTTTAAAAGAATTTTGAAAGATTTTTCAAACCATGTCACATAATGTATATAGATTTTCAAAATATTTCAAAAGGTTTGCAAAACTAGTAAAATCACCATTTTTCAAACCAATGTTAAATATTTTTAAAACAAAGTCACATAGTTAGAATTTTTTCAAAGCATTTACAAATATTTTTACATAACACAGTTCAAAAGATACTATACCCTAGCCCAAAAAAGTTCGAAAATTTTCAAATATGAGCTATGGCTAAAGTAAATATTAAATATATATGGTATTCCCCCATATACTTAGTTTTTATATCCTTACAACACAAAGTGATATGAAGCCATAGCTTATGCTAAAATACAAGGTGATATATGAGAACTGATTCGGGTTCCCCCTATACTTAGGTTATAAATAACCTAAGTATAGGAAGAGGACTAAAAGAGGATTTAAATGAGTGAAGAATAGAAGATGGCTGGGGCTCGGATCTAAATATATAGATATGCAATGAAGATGGAGGGAGCCGAGGTGAAAACTCAGAGATGGACATGGTTTACCCTATACTTAGGCTGAAGACCAGCCTAGGAATGTGGAATATGGAACTAAGGATGGGGAACTGTGACACCAGTTAGGGTTAGAGTGTAATGGATCTACAAGATGGATGAATCTTCGGAGATGAATGAATATATGGAGATGGAATAACAGAGTGTCTAGGGTTACAAGAGGGTTGGTAAGAATGCACAATCAAAACTCAACCATTCATGAAAACACCCTTAATTCACCAACTCACACATGAAGACCAACAAATGTTAGACATTTTATCTTGTCGGTTTTATTGATGATCATCCAAAATATAAGTCAGTTACACAAGACTTAATTATAGATTTTGGACACTATCCTAGGGATACATCCTTACCTCTCAATATGCAAACACATCTTGCGTTCAATGTGGGTATTGCTCCCCCATAATACAAGTGTAATTTAGCTCCATTTTATTTAGATCGACTTGCATTATCAGTCCTGATTTTAGCTTAGGTTCCCACTTAATTTAATGTGAGCACAAATCAAGCATCCATCACCTACGACCAGTCCCAATTCCATTTAAATTCTAAGTGATGAATCAAGGTAGATAAATCAAGAAAAATCGATGTATACTATAAAACCATGATGTTGCTTAAGAGAAAACATATAGCGCCTCCAACATTCTTCTTGCAACTGTAAGATCGGATTAAATTTAACTTTACATGCATACAAGTCAAGAAAGCAATAGCCTAAACATGATACTATTAGCGGGAAGAATTGAATTGATTTGGCTTAGTAGAACTATGTTTGAGTGCGTCTCCTTGAATATGAGGAAATGAAGTGGATCTCCCAGACTCTTATTTGTATGTCCTACCTATGATCCATCACATAAGATATGAAAATAACATGAGCTAAGAGATCCACATGCCTAATTCTAGGTTCGAACACTCAAGTGAAGCTCCGCCCCGATTATGAGTGAAATATGATCCACACACCACATGACAGAGTCCAAGTCTTTCAATGCATATGCGAGTTCTCAAACGAGAACCACTAGAAATGCAATTATTACAAATATATGTACAAAACAAGAATAATTGATATGCTAATGATATTCTCGGTCTCTTCATTGTTGATTCTGTGATTCCTCGTCTCCAAGCTCCAGGCTCCAGGCTCTATGTCTCTCGAGCATCCTCGGTCTCCAGGCTCTATCACAAAAGCTGTGTTAAATAAATAATAATATATATATATAGCAATATCAACAGAACAAAACAATTCAAAACAATAAAACACATAAATTGATCTACCCATAAAAAATAATCAACTCAACTAAGACGTTAAAATCTAAGAAATCAAAGGGATGAGTTGTGTCCTTAGCAACGAACCCATATGATGATCTCCATTTTCACCTCTTTAATAACCATATTTTATCGTAGTACAATAGGTGAAAATGGATCATGCAGAGACAAAACTTTTGTGTATGTGGAGAATTTTAACTTGGTAAGTGTACCAAAGTCGAACATAGGGACATGAGCTTCCTCAATGATAATCAGATAATCATATTTAAATCAAGTGATTACTTCTTCTATCAAGGTCAACAGACAAACAATGCACAAGGCACAAAACATGATGAATGAATGACATTTATTTTTATTTGGATTTTTATGCAAGTTAAAATACATATACTATGCAATAGAATGCAATGACATGTAATCATCAATACATACACAATTTGGCCCCTAAATGATTGAATAATTTGAGCGAGGCAAAGAGAATTAATTTCATGAACAATTAATGCATAAAAATATATACAATTTAATTTTAAGGCATTTTAACAAGCAAGATATATGACACTATATTTTTCAAATTTAGAATGCTATGTTATATGTCAAATTAACAAATAAATAATGCCATCAGAGAGATCATGACACAAGCATCACTATGAAGTTGAAATCAGCTGAAAGGAGTTCGGATGATCAAGATATAAGCATTTTCGTCCATGAGCATAAATGCAAGAAAACTATGAAAATAAATATGAGAAAGTATCATAAACAAGCCCTTGAAGGGCATAAATGTAAATATAGAAACTCGACGAGGCTTCCCTGTGATTTTTCCAAGTATGTAGGGACTTATATGCAAATATCAAGAATTGGAGGGGTCCCCATGCAAATTTCCCATGCCATCACATATCGAACATATACGCCAAGAACCTTTCTATAAGTCTGGAGAAGTTGCATGCTGATGGTGCAAATTTCCTCAGCCATCACATGTAGGGTACCCGGGTGTAGGCTTGGGTTGGTGCAGGTGGCTCAGTCCACGTGGTGGCTCAGGCTGACTTCGAGTGAGGCTCGATGCCACCGAGCCTTCACACTTTGGGACAGGATACGTGGTGCTTCAGGCACCGTTGGATTGGCACTGAGAGGGCACCATCCAACGGTATATGTATATCTTCGATGATCCTCCTCCATCATTCGTTGGCAATGCACATGGAGCTCCGACGAGATGCTTGGAGCTCCTCCTTGCTCTCCGATGACTACTGAGGATCCCGACAGCTTTGTGGGATGCATGCGATGGAGCTTGAGCTGTTGTGGAGGGGAGAGGGCCTCTGGTTCTTGTTGTCGATGAACAACCATCAAAGGCGGAGCTCTAGAATGGAGCTCCGCCCCAAGTCCGACCAATGAAAGCTTGGACTTGCAAGAGGGGTTAGTGGGGCATAGTCAAAGCGGTGCATGGCAGAATAGAGGACAATAATACAGAGAATGGGTAAGCCCTAAATGGGATCTTCTCCGACATTGTAGGAGACAAATGCTTGGGATGTAGGGGGCATTGATAGAGCTGGAAGATGCATGGAGGCGTCAGCGTGTGTCATTGACCCACAGTGAAGCTCCTGGGCACCTCAGGTGAAGATGAAGGTGGGTGATTGTACCTAATAAAATATAAAAAAAAACAAGAGGAAGCAAAGATGGAGAATCTTACCTGGGGCGTTAAAGAAGATGAAGGCGTATCAAGGGCTTGGGATGCAGATTAGGATGATCCTCTTGTCATAGCTCAACCCGTTCAACCAGTCCAGGAGACTCAAAAGATAGTTCATATGTCGTGACATGGTTGGGAAGGACCATGGGTTGACACTGGGCGTAAAGGGGCCTTCGCCCCCCTCAATCCTCCGCCCTCTATCACAAGAGGGAGGAGTGGGACTCGGGCCTTGGCCCTTAAATGGTGGACACCGTCAACTGGAGCGGGAGGAGTATATGAAGGGGGAAATGGCGGTTACAAGATGATGAATGCGTTGGAGTCTACTGTTATTTCCAGGTTTGTGTGATGTGGATCATGGAAGGGACAATTGCCATGTGAAAGAAGGAGATTAGGGCTACGTGGGGGTAAAGTTTGATCGTGAAGTGTGTGGCTGATATGGTGGCCATAAATGGGTGAAAAGAGAGATGAGGTGCAGTGTAACATGCGTAGGGGGTGGTTACAGAGGGGGAAGACGAGTCGAGAGCCGTTGGATCTCGTGATCCAACAGTTGAGGGAGAGCCACAAGGGGATGGTACGGATCACATCTGATCAAAACGATCAAACGGTCTAGGTACAAAGTGGCGTGGGCGGAGGATATCCATGAGATCAAGGCTGATCTGATGACTGAGAGGTAATGCAGGTGGAAGGCAAAGAGGTGGGCAACGTGGACAGTCTTGGTGGCACCCGTGGCCCAATAGAAAAACTAGAAAATAAAAAATAAAAAAAATATTTACAAGCTAAATTAGAAAAAAAATGCAAAACATGAACGTATCTACAAGTCTCACGTTGAACAAAAAGCCAAAATAAGACATTTATACATACTTATATTTTTGTAAGCATTTTTAATGAATTAAAAACACTTGTTTTCTTTTCTTTTATTTTTTTTTCAAATTTTTAATTTCTATTTATTGTCAAAACAAATATATATAATTATCTATTACCCCCATTTTTAATAAGAAGAAAATAAAATCGTGTTAATTATATACAATAATTAGGGTTAGTTATGAACAAGGGTTATTTTGTTAATTCAGGTTAATTAGTGATGAATTTTATTGAAAAGTCTAAGAAAGGAGGGTAATAAATAAGAAATGTAATGATAAATCAGATATTCTTCATCGGGGTATTTCCTTCTAAGTTCAAGTTTAACTAGCTCAAGAAGAGGGGGTAAAGATAAGAATGGAGTGTGACAAGTGTAGTCACATATCCTATGGAGCTTGGCTAGTATAGCCAAGCCTCATACTACAGACAAACTTGAGATATCTGATTTTGAAGGTCAATGCCTTGCTTATTTCATACATGCTCCGACGAGATTTGAATTTTTCTTTGATTTTTTTCCATGTATTCTTTTTGTAGTTTTTGATTTTGTATTTTTTGTGCATTGTGTACATCAACATTTACATAAGGAGTTTTTCCTCTTGAGTAAGTAGATCATCCCTCTTTTGAAGTTTTATTGCAACCACAATGTTATGTCATTAGACGTCCATGCCACTAAACTGGATTGGGGGGCACTAGCCACCTATGGAGACTACATTTGTTTCCACACCTGTGCTTTCTCAAGCTAAAGAATCATGCCCTCACCACCTCCTCAGAGTTGAGCTAAGTGTAATGTGATGTGTTCAAGTTAGTACATTATCAACAAGAGTTGTGTGTGCGCTTCCAAATACTCTACTTAGGCTAATCAAGATAACATATAAACATAGTCTTTTGGACTCAAAGAATTAAGTCTCATGACTTGAAAAGTCTTATTTCCAGTTCTTGTCAGATTCCTATGAAATTAAGTGGATAAGGTTTATACTAAGCTCCAATCTTCTTATTTTACTTAGACTTCTTAAATTGTCAAAATCATTCATAAAAATTGCATATGCAATGCAAGAAAATATTTTTGTGAAATCATTTTCTGATTTTGAACTTTTTATGGGAATTTCAAAAAGGTTTTGCAAAATTTTATGAAATTTTGATCATATTTTTCATTTTTTTAGGATTCTTGGAATTTTGCAATTTTTATAGGATTTTTGAAAAACAAAGGAGTTATTGAATTTACCAAGAGTTTTATATAAGGTATATATGTGTTTTATGAAAGTTTATACACGATTTTGTACAGTATGTACATGTTTCATTCGAAGAATTTTTGCAACGATATTGTTTACAGGGTTTTCAAACTAATTTGCAAATATTTTTGCAAACATTTATCAAATATTTTTAAAACTTCTTTTGTAAAAAAAAATCACAAAGAATTTTCAAAAACATGCTTACAAATCATTTTTACAAGCTTGTATAAACATTTACAAAGAGCTTATTTTTCAAATGGTTTGAAAATATTTTACAAAGATTTTTCAAAGGTTTTCATAAGATGTTTCAAAAAAATTTACAGCTATTTTCCAAATCAATTTGTAAAATAGTTTCAAACCCATTTTAAAAAAAATTCAAAAAAATTTATACATATTTGCAAGAGTGTATTTTTTACAGTTGATATATAGTATACCTTTATCCAGTATAGCAGCCATATTTATTAAAATACGAAAGCATGAGTTATGGCTGATGTATATAAACATATATACGACCGCCTTATACTTAGCTCAAATATGTCCTCACGGTGATAAAAAAGCAAAGGAAGACATAATGTCACGACCACAATTATGGGTCATCAGATCCTCCCATATCCAGATCTGGTTACTCATCAATAATTTATTTAGTAATCAAAACTAATATTTGGAAACAGACTGCAATAAAAATACTTAGAAATATGTATTTAATATTTTTCCATTCAGAAAATAAATTTTACATGATACATTGTCCCACTATAACCAATTACATGTACATCAGCTGGAAAGAAAATACACAAAAAGATTACCAACTACCTTATGGAATAAAGCTATTGTAGGTGGTTGGATGGCTATTAGGTTAGCTGATTGGATTATTAAAGTCTTTGCGATGACTCGACGACACATGCTGGGTTTTCATAAAGCGTAGGATGAGGATTTGCGATTATTAAGTAACGAAAGTTTCATTTCTTCTCATTAGTTTAAGTCTTATTCCTTCTATTCTACATCGGGGATTAGATCATGGAAAACCTCACCATTCATGGACTCCGAAGCTGCGGACACTTCGGGATTGGAGATTATGTTGATCTGATGAGCTCATGTCACTGCACGTCGCATCAACCAATCCTCCAATGCTGCCCTAGCAATTTCCTTTTCTTTTATTATCCATGGTTTCAAGCCTTCAACCTGACAAACAAAGAAGCACACTGCCCTCAAGGACCCGGCATCTTAAAAAAACATGTTAACCTTTAATCACATAAACTAGCGGCTTTGAATACATGTTATCGTAACCCAATCACCCATGCCTCCACATGGCATGACCACATCTTCAGTCGATCAATCTGCCTAATGATATTTGAGTAACATGCATTGCAAATAATTTATTTCACGTGCTCAATATATCCAGACAACCGTGTACCACCTAGGTTTGTCCTGACGGATGTTCTTCCGACAAACCTATAGGTTACATTCCTGACCTGTAGTATCTATTCCAAGTCATTCTTAACATAACACGTGATCCCTTTCGGGATCCATTTCAATACACATCATTTCTCATGATATAATTCTTCTGTTAAGCTTTCGATTCCCATATTTATAAACAATGAATATAGCCTCACATATATATTAATTTATATGTATATACTCATATTTACGCTTATTTTAACTCTCAAACCTTAGCTTTCCAAACCACTTCATCTATTCAATGTTTAGACATTATTTTAGGGGAAATTACACAATAACTTTTCATATTTTCTCAAAAATAGTCAAATTAGGGTTCTTCGTAGTGAAGAACATAAAATCAGAAATTTCAATGATATCATATGAAAACCCAACAGCAAAAGGAAGGATTTCGTTACTTAATTGATATCTCTCTCATGTATGCAATGCTTTATAACGATTCGTTTTCAGAAAGGATGATTTACGACTCCTGAAATGATCGAATTTCATTTTTCGCATCAAGAACACTAAGAACGTGCCAAGAACATGAAATCGAAAGAATATAATAGAACTATAAGCGATAGAGAATTGGTAGAAACCACACGTCTTAGGTGAGCGAAGGCGTGACGAATCACAGAGTTCACTGACGTGCATAGCCGCCCGCTCCTGAGAATCATACTGTCCTCCTCGTCCTTTGGTAGCGCTTCGCTATCGCTTCTCCATGAAGGACATATCAGCGATATATCGGTGATATATCGCCGATATATCGATATCGACATGGGACCGATATAGACACCGATATGGCGATATATCCTGATTTCCAGGCATTTTCTTTATGAAGGCTCGTCAATATGGGTGATATTTCGATGATATATCATCGATATATTGTTGAAATATCGTATCGATACGATATAGAAACGATATCGATACATCCTTCCATGGTGCTTCTTCCCCACCTCTCTCTCCTCCTCCTAACCTCTCGACTCTAGCCCTCAGGGTAGTGGTGGTAGTGGAAATTGTAAATAATGAATGGGTAGGGGGTATTTATAGGTTTCAGAAAATCGCTAACCATGGTTAGTAAACTATGGTTTAACCCTTAACCGCAGTTAGCGGCCCAAGTTTTTGGTCTATTGTTTTGGCCAAAGCTTATCCAAAACTTAGGCTTTAAGTTAGAACTATCTAGAAGATTTTATATTCGCTAATGATGTTTAATTCATGCTAATCATGATTATTTTTTAGTAATCACGATTTAACCTTTGTGGTTTATGCTTAACTTTTGCTGACCTTTGATTAGTGTTCGTTAATGATCATTAACTACCCTTAATCCATTTAGTTTCTTTAATCGTGTTCAATTAGTCTTAATGACATCCATTAGGAGTTAATAATATCTTAAGTCTTCTTTATTTTTCTTTCTTCCGAAAATCATAACAATTCAAAACGAAGTTGGATTCAAACGAAACAAATTCCATTAGTTTTCTCTTGACGAGCCAGATCTTATGATATGATCCAAGGAGTGCAAGGCTTTACACATAACTCGTGCTAAGTATAGAAAAGTCTAGACTGCAACGACTGAATAAAAGAATGAAAAGTTGTTCGTCCACCCTAATCCTAAGTATAACAGACTGCACACAAAGAGAGGATGATCGAGGATTAGATTGTACGAAATAATCCATGATTTAGTTCGTCTCACATGGTCCAGGAAACACATGTAAAGTCATCCATCATCACAAGAAAAAAACATATGCCTAAAGTGATCTGGAGCCATGGAAGGAAATATTGCGATATATCGTTGATATATCGATATCGAGATGAGATCGATATCGGTATCGATATGATGATATATCCTCTTTTTCAATCATTTCCTTCACAAAAGTGCGTCGATATGGCGAAATATCGTATCAACACGATATCGAAACGATATCGATACCGATATGCGACCTTCCATGTCCAGAGCACAGCTAGGTCCTAAACCATTGACATGTTCCAAACTGAGATGCTTCACATTGGAAAAGGATGGAGGCATGGATATGTGATAGAATTCTTCTCATTTGTACTAATGGGAGCTCACTAAGATGAAGGTGCCAAAAATAGACATATGAACAACCTCTAGAAGTGGACACATGATTCGTAAAAGGAGGTTGTGTAAAATGATATAGACCCCTTCTCTATGGCAATCATATAATTAAGCTACTTAGTAATTCTAGAAACAAAGAGTAATTCATGGGGAACTTGGAAGTTAATAAAACATTTTTAAAGGAATATGTGCGGAAACTTAAACACCCTCATGACCAGTAATTGTTGACTTTCTCCCATCTGCAACGACAATGGTGCATCCTAGAAGAACATCATAATTTTTTGAGGAAAAAACATTATAAATGAAATAAAACCGATTTCTGTTGCCGTGAATGTCTTGATGCACCAAATCCTACAAGCCACTCAAATGGCAAGCAAAACATTGTGAAGGTATATTTGAAGGATCAACAAAGGCTACAGTATATGATTCTGTATGAAAAGCTCTAAATGGGACGAGAACTAGTGATGTCGATCCATGCTAGTTAAACCTATAAATAAAGATCCGCATTCACTGTTCTGAAGATGCTAGACGTGGAGTCATGATGCACTGTGGAGATTGCATGATGAGAAGTTGAGGGTTTCTATTCTTACCCAACGCCAATCCTTAGTGACCACTACAACCTCAGAAAGTGCACTAGAGCCTAACACGCCCAAGTGTATCACGACCACATCCCCTGCCTCTGATGAACATTTTGTGACCTTTTCTAGAAGAGGCAGGCATCGAAGAGATGGTCTCAACTTGTTGCTCTATAGGAAGAGAAATGGATGGTCTGCATAATCTACTATATGATGCTTCCATAGAAGGAATTTCAGATTCAGCAACCATTTGACTAGTGCAGCCTCTTGTGGACGATCCAAGCCTCCAAGAAATAGTTTGAACATCAAATAAAATCGGGGCACAATACAAGTCTCATGTGTGCAAACATGCATGCATGAATGCCATTGCTGAAAGTTGGAATCGATGCAAAATTGTATAGGTTAGACGCCGAGCATTCTGCTTTAGTTGAGACATGTTAACATAAATTTGAAGGATCGCAAATACTATCATGGTGTTTGCAACTGGGGTTGTCATAACAAGGTAGCCCTAGGGGAACATGTGGATATATTGAAACCTTTACAATGATTTAACAGGGAGGACCTCTTATCGGTGGTGAGTCCACTCTTTCAATGTAGTAAACTGGCTATAACTTCGGAGCCACTCCCATCACATCTGTGAAAAGTCTACGGAGGCACCGTCAAGGAAACTATACCGCCTAGAAGCGGAAACAATGATTTGCGTGGAATCAACAAAGTACCACTCCTAAAAGAGGTTCTTGACTTTCATGTGTTGATGAAACTCAATGATCCAGGGATGATTTTGGAAGAATGTAGATGTTTTTTTAATAAGTCAAATAGGAGACGAGTTGACTCTTGATTTTACATCTCTTTTAAGTCTACTTCACTATGTCTCCATCCATTGATAATTTGTTGAAGAATATTTATAAGTATTTGAGCATTTTTCAGAATTCTTCTCCTTTGAATGTCTTTCGTAAATTATCTAACATGCACTTGGCAGTCTTCCAGTGCATAATATCAATGTCCACTTACCATCTTTAGGTTGATCATGCAAAGAAAATGGGGGTGTTTAGATCTTGATTATGTATGGTATACTATCCATGAAGCTTGCTATCAAGTATCAACCCCAAATCCGTACATAAATCATGTCTCGCCTATTGATCCACAGCTGATATACGGATTAACAACCGAACACAAATTTATCCACTAAGGTCTCAGGTGACAGCCACCACATTTGAGTTGATTCAAGAGTCACCAAAATAAAGTCTGAACACCAAGCAACTCAAAAAAACCAACTGTCCCTAAGTTGGGGAAGGCAAAGTACAAACCTGCATTGACCTATATCACCTCCTGATTTTCCCACACGACCGACTTCGATTACATAGGATTGAAGCTCACCACCAAGTTCAAGCCCACCCATGACTCACTTCTTGCTTGTTGCCACCCACTATCTCATATATGGATAAACAAGAACGCAAAATTATCCATACTAGATCTCAGGATGACAACCCCAACTTTTTCAGACAACCCGAGTCCTCCAAACAAAATCAAACACCAAGCCACTTGAAATCTGATCATCCCCAAGTTCATGAAGGTAAAATCATCACCGCCCGCACCGACCTGGCTCATCTCCTTGTTACCCCACACGATCAACTTCATTTCCTGCAACAGAATGATTTCAGCAACCCAAATCCTGTAATATTGCCCAACCATTCGCTTTTCCTCTGAATCCAAGCCCATGAAATTCCAAATTAAGATCTTCATTCAACCTGGCAAGCCCTCATAGATATCTCGATATAGCGCTCAACCACACAAAATTCAACTCTTCCCACAACCCCTTTCACATGTTTAGCGCCGTAGGCAAGGAGGTGCATGAGTCGGCGAGGTTCACGTCTCGTAGGGTCTGCCTCCCTCAAAAGAGGGGGCCAAAGCCGAGTCCCCTTTGAAATCTCTTCGACTACCAGGAAACCAGAGAACAGTTGGCTTAGCACCCCCTATTGGGATGGAACTCCTACAGACTACTTTTTGTCTGCTCTTCAGGCTATTACATTATTTGATTGATTCATCCCAATATGGCCCCGTCTACTGATATCAGACCACCAGCAACCTCCCACAGAGCAAGATTCTCTCTGACCATGAGATTACCTTTACCATCACCTAAAGACAGTCACCTTCTCTTCTTCAAAAAGTTGGGAGTCTACAGCTGGTGGCAGCAGCCTGTCGCCTCCTCCGACAACCAAGCGCACATCAATCTGACAACCCTACATCAAACGGCGAACTACAATCCACACCACCTTTCAAGTCACATTACTGTTAAACCCCTCTCTGCATTTGTTAATCGATCTCACTCAATGCTTTTATCTAGCCCGAGGTCGACCTAATAGCGCTCAAGATAAGTCCCATTGAACCTCAGATTCATGACCTGCTTCTCCCAGTAGAGCAATGGTCCACTCCTTGTTGCACGAACCAAATGTGAGTACATCTCTACAAGATTGGATTTGGATCCACTATATCCACCCATACCCGAAGTAGCTCTGGTTCACATCAAAACATAAATGAAGCAGCACTAGGTCTTGACAAAATCAAATCTGTGATACAGGATCTCATGAAACCGGATTCAAAGCGAAGTCAGATTCAGAATCTAATCTATTCCAGAATCTGTTGAGTTTATTCCTTCAAAGCCAACCATCATCGTAACCGCTACATCCATCATCAAAACAATGTTGTAAAGAAGCTTCAAACTTCTCCTGATTGCATTAGCACACTTCAATTGTGGCGGCTAATCAACAACTTCCCAATTCTCAAGGCCTATCAAGTAGCTGCCTCAACACTTCCATTAATGGCATCACCACTCGACTCTCACACTTCCGATGTTAATCCACCAATGACAACAAGTCTAGCATCTCCATGACTCCACCAACCTCCTTGACAACCGCCTCGTCGAGTACTTGTGTCCTCATCTTACCTGATTGATGTAGGCAACAGCATCCCCTTGCCAAACTCCACCTCCAGCACATATCATATTGTCAAGCCCACCAAAAGACCTTGACTGAAGGTTGTCTTGGGCACATGCTAGGACAACAAAAATTCAACAAATAAAGGCCCCCATCCTCCTCATCGACGGCACTGTCCATCTCGAACAAATGCATGCCTCCAGACGATATCCACATCTAAATCCGACACCAGTCCTTTGCCCCTCAACACTGCCACATCATCATCATCACAAAACCCTCAAAAGCAAGGAAGAGCCCAGCAACTGCACCACATACCCTCAAAGTTGTCACCTAAAGCCATCTACACCACCCGAGGATGCTATCAACTCAGCAATCGATATCCACCAAATCAACCCTCCCCACAACACTCCCCAACCACCAGCCCTTTCTCCATTGTGCACGGCCCGCTTCAACTGCCACAACCTCCTGCACAAGCACTTCTAATAATGGAGTTCAGTACAACAATAATGGAAGCACATCACATGATCCCTACATGCCCACGTGTGGTGAATGAATAAGCCACATTGGAAACAAACGTCCCTCCACTAGCAAACCACCAGAGCTACTCCCACAAGTGTCGATAATGCTGAAACCCTCCGACCTCACCTCTAAACCTCCTACTAACCCATCCGCCTCCCTCTCCACCTCCATCCACCCTCCCCTACACACTGCCTCCAGGTTAGATTGTGTTCAAAGCATCTAGAAATAGCAATAAACTTGCCCTTGCAGGAACAAAACCAAATGTTATCGATAAAGATATAAATATCTCATTTTTAGTGGGAATATGCCACACTTACCTTGACAAAGGCAATTTCATAGGACTCAAAGCATTATTAAATTCGCAGTTTACCCAAAAAAGGGTTTACAATACAAGAAGCCATCAACATCCAATTGAATAATACAGAATGATAAGCAAACAAAGTGTATAACAGGAAGAAAGAAAAAAATGAAATAAACCATATCGAATACCATGCTTTATCAATATCTAGTTTGTCCTTGAGCAAATCCAACATACACATTATAAACTATATTTCTTAGCAGCTTCCTGATACATAATTTTGATCATCCAATATCATTATCCAAAAAACCAGCAGACAAGAAGAAGTGAGCAAAAGGAAGCAACACATGAAAACCAGCAGCACATCAATTCACGTGAAAAAAAAATACAGTAACATTCAGGCACAAGGCATCCTAGTGTTGCATGATGAACTGGGTGGTGCACCATAACACGCCTGTGAGGATCAAGCATCAAACTGTATTATATCGTACACAAGACAACTCGTTCTGAACACACAAATAGCAAAATGGATGTCCAACTATAAGAAAGTGAGGTATATCAAAGGAATTCGATCTTTATTAATTTAACATAGCAAAAGTTCCCAACTAGGTTAAAAAGACAGTTGAAGTTGAAAACAAACAACGGATGCCATTAAGGATTGCATGAAGATATATATCACCACATCCTGTCTTGGGGCAGAAGCTCTTTACGGAGTAGAAAACTGGGTGTCCTGTCCCTTGAGAAGATGCCCTCTTTGAAAAAGAAATCGCCCATCGACTTATAACGGATCTACAACACAGTCCAGGCTATGAATCTGATATTCAGAAAAAAGGCTTCCTAAGTCATTTCACATGTCATCATTACCAGCTGATAAACACACAAGACAAATAACAACAAAAAATGAATGATTAGACTATGTTCATTAAATATTAAATGGCATAGAAGAAAAAAATATAATGCCATCAGAAGCTACATAAAGAGAGTAATTGTGAACAACTTTTTATATTTAAAAAGAGTGATCATAGACAATAACAGGTCTAGAATGCGTGACAATGTCAGTTCTGAAGAAGGTTCCACGGGGTTCCCATGTATTGATATTGCTTCTCGGATTGTACAATTTGTATTCGTCGCCAACTTCTCAGAATCACAGATGCAAGACAAAAATACAGCCTATTTATCTTATTAATGTTTGCACCACCTTAATGGTCTAGTGGTAGTACAATGTGCCTATCACACAAAAGACCAGGGTTCAAATCCCACTCTTGCAGGGGTTGCGTTAGGTAGTCGACGGCCAACGTAAAAAATAGTTGAATCTTTCAACATGGATTTGAGCAAGAATCCATGTAGCCAACCCTAATTATAGTGGGAGAAGGCTTAGTACATTTTTACATTTTAAATATTTGCACCACCTGATTATGCCATTGCATCCTGCCCACCTTCTTCAACCCATCATCATGCATTATTACAAATACTATTGGAGAAGATAGGCAAGACCTATGAAAGACCAAAGACCAAGGCTCCTACCTAAGGTCAAAATACCCTTGTTGTTGATGGAAGAGAATGGATTGTCAAACACACACACACACACACACACACACACACACATATATATATATATTATAATAATAATATAGGGAATGACGAGTCCCCTTGGATGATGCTGGTTGGCCTCTTATGCAGGAGGGAGAAAATAGTCTTGCATCTTTTAGTCGGAAGTCCTTTTCTGAATGAGGTTTATGTAAGTTTGGAGATTCCAAGGCCGGATACATCTTCACTGGCATTTTTTTGCGGGAAGGGGTGGAGCCATAGAGGTGGACAAGGTAATGTCTACCAGAGAAGAGTTCCAGTGATTTGGGTGATTTGATGCAAATGGACGACATCATGTTTAGATCTGTGTGGCATTGATGCCTTGTATTGAGAACAAAATCCAGTTGATTTCACACTATTGGAGCCCTTGGGAAGAAGCCATGTAACTTGTGGTCGATTGAATTGCATCAAATTAAATTTTGGATGGCATTCACGGCTATTCTTTGACTTCTTTATATAAAAAAATCATCCTTGATTTGCTGCACATGGTAAGGAAACTGTGTGAAAACCAGCACGGAATACTCCAAGGAACTTCAGTTACCAGCCTTTTCCCAAGAAGGCTATATGAAACTTGACTTTCGATACAGCCTGCCGCTTCCAAAGTAAGGAACAAATACAGGAAAATATCAGATAGAAACTCAATGTCACTTCTTAAATAGACCTATAGTCTGCATCAACCACAATTTTTATCTTTTCCTAATCCCAAGCATCAGTACAGCTTGGGTCAAAAGCTGGATACCCCCAAAAGAAGATCATTATTCATAGGAAACCTCAGATCTGAAGCTCTAGATATAACAAGGAAAAAGGTCCTACTAAAAATTTTCAACAGTTTAAGCATTGACTTTATTAGCAAGGCCTCATTTGAAGACCTAAATATAGGCATTCAAAGACATAAGACCATCAAAGCAAGGGAACCCTATCTCCTCCAAGGTCAAGGTCTTGTTGAGCAAAAAATATCCTACTATAGGGATACCTTGACCCACAATTTCAAAAAAAAAAAAAAGCTCCAACATCATTAGCAAATCATCATTTAAAGATCTCAAACTGAAGGTATGCACAGACCACCTTCACTGCACAATAATCACTCATCATTTTAGCTCACAAAACAAACACAGACATTTATCTCCAACTGCATTCGCGTACCAACTGCCGGAATCCCTGAGTAACCTCCTCAAAGCATTGAACTTATTTTCCACCTTCATGCACAACACTGAAAATTAAAACTGAAGAAAAAAATATGGATATCCAACTAAAAGGACCTCCATAAACAGACAGCAGTCATCTCTGACATCAGTGACCAACTGACTCAATGAAGATTGGCCTAGATCAGTCCAAGATACACCAGCAGGCATCCTTTAGATGTCCCAAATAGTCACCTCAAACTTGGAGACTTCCACCTACAAGGCTACAACACAACCAAAGCTTTTCTCATGTTAAAAGGCCACCAACTTTTGTGTTGCATAGTGTCAGCTACGTAGATTTGTTGCATTTAACCATATCTAATTTGTACCATAATTTCTTCTATTTAAACAACATAAATGAATTTTCACAGTCTACCTTCATCAACAAGGTTGCAGAAAATGATAGTCGATACTCGGTCGGCGGGGTCACTGACTAAGGATTAATCGGCAGTCTGGCGACTAATCGGATTTAGTCGATCATTAATCGGTTTTGAATTTTTAATTATTTTATATATATAAATCATTTTTATACATATATTCTTATATATTAACATAGATTTGTACATTTTCTATACTATTATAATGAAATAAAAGCAGTAATTGACTTTAAGTATAACATTAAGCATATTAGTATAAGTTTGCTTTAAAAAAAACAAACAAACAACAACAAAGCCTTTTTCCACAATTAAGTAGGGTCGGCTAAAAGTTAAAAAAACAAAAAACTAAAAAAATTCGATGTAAAAGTCGGCCGATTAGTTGGGTTGATCGACGAATGGGCGACTAGTTCTAGTCGATTCGGCTACCCCCTGACTCGACTAGTCAACCGACTTTTACAAGCTTGGCCTTCATCACTTCACTGGTCTCTTCACCTCTACTGCAAGGTTGTCATTCCAATTCTCACACCTTCAAACTTGAAGCCCTTTTACTAGTCATATTTTAAATAGCAGAACACAAGTCACTTTGCTGACTTCTACATGAAGAGAATGTTGTTGTCCAGATAATAACATATTGTAACCAAAGTGCAAGCAGGAACATGGTAATCGGTAAGTCTTAGCAAGGAAACATGCACACCACTGATGCATTGGTTGTCGATGTAAGAAGTTGCACTGAAAGCACCCCTTGACCAGAAACTAACCTGCAACTACCACCTCTGGCCTTCCATATACCCATACTAGAATATATTTTGGCAGTTGATCACTTCATCTAAAAGATTTATCTCAAACAATCCCTCTTCTACACAGCATGATAACAAGTCATAAGCCTTTATCCACCTTTGATGAGGATGCCTTAAAGACTGATCTATTCCATATTGCAATAAACTTTCGGTGGATCCATTGGGATGGGCTTGAGGTGGTGGCCGAGATGCATGTCCTGGTCGAGGCTTGGTTGTGGAAGTCACTCAAAGGCAATGCTGGTTGTTGTTCCAATTCCTCACTGCTTCGAGGTGCCAACTAGAGCTATCGACATCACTCACTGGAACGATGGTTACTTCCGCACATGGTCTTTTTTGGAGTTGAGCTCAGGTAAGGGATGGATATCTGTCGGATGTGTGTCATCTTCGACACCGGCTCAAGGGACCCCACCGCAAGGTGGGTGGAGAAGCGGGCGGTGTTGTTTGGGCAGTTATAGCAGAGATGGTTTCTATGAGGTTGGAGCCCGACTCTACACCACGGTCAGCGATGCTGCTCGATGTCAGGTCTGGCATGTGAGTTTTGGCTTTTCTCCCCCTGAGAGTTGGGGTTGTCTTGGCCTTCAAATTGCTGATAGTTGGGGCAGCACTTTACAGTAAAAGTCCACGGGCAGGCTTGTGCAGGTCATAAAGTTGTTTTGGGAAAGGGATGAATCCTCCGATCTGGATGGAGTTGAAAAGTCAGTATCCCTTTTCGCGGTTTTTTTACTCTTTTCAATGCTGAAGGGGCCCCCTATCATCAACGTGGTGGGTTCACGAATAAGGTCGTGTTTATGATTCGGGTCTTCGAAAGGGTGGATGCAATCCGAAAGGTGCTTTCACAAACCCAAATTGGAGGGGTGGTCTGGCACATTGTTTTAAAAAGCGTCTTGAAGAAGGGAAACTTAAGCCTCGAGGCAAAAACACCTTGATTCTTAAGCCTCACCCATATATTGTGAGGCATGTGTTATCTTGGTGAGGTGCTGCTTCAACGACTTCCATTATGTTTAAATTTTTGTAAGATTACTGATATTCAACCCAAAAACTTCTTATTTTTGTACTTTAATAGTGGATATAGTTGTTTAGTATAAATGGAGGCGTGAATAACTCAGTTTAAATTTTGTATGGCATCAATACTACCCGTTATGCTATATTAAATTTTTTGGCAAAAAAAGCAAAACATATGAAAGCAAATATATAATAATGTTCCTGCTTTCTAAAAAGCTAGCAACAAAACAAAATAAAGTTTAAGACTATGATGTTTTTTGATCTTATTTTATGCATTGAATTCTTGGTAGGAGCATGATTATGATTAGAGGTACTCTTTCAATATATACATATATAAAAGTGGCGAAGCCTTCTCCCACTATAAGTAAGGTCGCTATATGGATTCTTGCTCAAATCCATGTTGAAAGATTCGACTATTTTTACGTTGGTTGTCGACTACCTAACACAACACGTTAAAAGACCCGAGTTCTAATCCCCCCCACCCCCCTTCTAGTATTAAGAAAAAGTTAAGTTGATATAGACGGAGAATCAAGAGGATGAGAGAGGAGAGAAGAAGATCGCAACCACTTTGGGGGATGACGGAGGAATGGGGTTGAGAGGAGAAACCCTAAAAATTCAGGGAAAGGAGGATAATTGTGGAGGAGCACTCCAAAACCACAACCCATTTAATTCATAATATGATCTTGCATTACAATAGACTAGCATCCGCTTCATATAAGAAGGGTGTGTTATATAAGAGGAGTGGGATTACAAAATTAGAAAGAGGATCAAATTCAAAATAGATAAAATTTAATTGACTATAACTAATTTAATATACTAAAAGATTTAATCGATCTCAATTTATTTAATGCAATAAAATTAACCTAGGATAAAAACCCTAAAGTTGAGAAATCCTTAAATTCGCAATTTGCTTCGATTCTATTCGAGTCGTCAATTTGGGAATAATTGCATCATAAGTCATTATATGCAATATATTGACCCTTAATAAGTGAAAATGATGCATAAAATGTGACATGTAATTTCAATGCCTTGACTTCGGAAGTGGGGTTTCTCATAGTTTAATTTTATTTCCATAGTATTCAAATAGTGATTTTTTATTAGTTCTATTTTATTTAATATTTTTTCCCTTAAAAGTGAGGCTCATGCAATGCAACGACGATGGGACAACCACCTCCTGTTTTTTTAAAACCCTGCTTTGGCAATATCATATTGAGTTTGGGCTCCTTTGATTGCAAAGCATATGCAGACAAGTCTGATGTCCCTTGGATTGCAACCAAGGGGGTCACTCAAAATATCATATTCATCCAAGCAAGAGATCCAAGATCCTCTGGTGCGACCCATTACTTCAGAGTTTCTTTAGTGAACCATTACTCCAGAGTTCTCCCTTCTCGATTTCGTTCGAGGGGGAGAGATTTGACTCCACTGATCTACTTTGGTTCTTTTGGTTATTGATGGAGTGGGATTCATGTGTAGCTAAATGCCACATAGCTTTGGTACCAACACATGGTCGATGGTGTGGTTGTGCGCAGTGGGGTAGGAGTTCCGATGGCAATTTTGAACACGAGAGTTTAAGTTGGTGCGTATGAGGGTTGCGATGAACTATGGTCTTGGGGGGGAGCCATGGGTGATGGTTGCAAGCAATGAGGTTATTTTACGTTCTCACTTCTCGATTTCGTTCAGCAGATCAGACTCCCCTGGTATGGGATCGGACTCCCCTGGTATACTTTGGATCTCTTCGTGGTCGCTGGAGAAGGATTCACATGTAACAACATCATGTGAATCCTTCTCCAGCGGCCACCAAGGTGTGAGGGGGAATCGAAAAAGATGCTTGAGGGGTACCATGTTGACGGACATCAAAAAAGTAAGCTAGCAATGCAAATCTTGTTCCACTTTAGTTGGATGGAGTGATGATCTCTTCGAATTCATGGATGCACTTGAGAGTAGCACAATTTTGGCAATCGTAAATGAAGGTGATTTTCGTTTTTTTAGTAATAATAATGTATAAGTTGGTGGTACATGAGGAGTTCTAGTTAAAGCCAAGATAAACTAAAGTTTTTGCACTCTCCCTCCTTGACTAGTGGAAATTTTAAACCTTATTGCCCAAGGTTCAACTCGATACTCGAATAATCAAAATCAAAAATTTTTATATATATGGAGGTTGCTCGATGAGTTGTAGTCAGAGACTTTCGATGCATCCAACAAGATATACACCCAATGCGACTCTACCACGTTCACAACTAGACAGGTTTCTCTCATCTGAAAAAAATCATCATTTCCAATTGTCAAAAGTGAAGGTTTGACTAAGCTTATGTTAAACCACACATTACTTATTTGGGAGTCTGGAGAGGAGATGTGTCTGTCTTCATACTTTAAATGATGGAGAGGAAAAGGCAGGAATATGTGTAGCATTAGAAAGTAGACTTCTCCAAACCCTATAATTCGATCTAGTAGGCTATTGCTTTCTTTGCAGCAATCTACACAAAAGGCATTTTTTTGACTTATGGATTGCAAGGATGACAAGAAGCGTGGCTATAATCTCTTATTGTGTATTGGTGTATATACACCCGAAGAAGGGATTCCTTCAGCCAGGGGCATCATGGAAGGTGTCCGATCGTACATCTTCTTTTCATTCCGATTTGATGTTTTGGTGGTAACAACAGATCACGTGACATAGTTTTATTTCTGAGTTACACAAAGCACATGTTTTCCATCATGGTGTTATGGTGCAAGAAGGATATATTATGTTTTTGTGGAGCATTCTCTTAGAGAGACCATCCACATATCAACTTAGTGGAAAATTTTTTAAACCACTTTAGTGGAAACTCTAAACATATTATTTGGGTGGGAATCAACTACAAGGAATCTACATGTGTACCTTTTGGGATGTCCAAGGGGGCATGAAAGCTTGAACATGCATCGGTGTTGCCTTTATGGGATCTTCCTTTGCGATATTTGGGGTTTCTTTTAGCGATGGGAAAGCTTAGCCCAAAGGAGTGGGGAACTTTACTGGAGAAGATGGAGCATTGACTGGTTGGGAGGTTGATTCGCTCGAAATAATTGCTTTCAACCATTGCAATGTTCTACATGCCAATGTGGATGTGGCTAGTTAGGGTTCATCAAAGGTTGGAGGATATGATGTGAAGATTCTTTTGATCTAGCATCAGACAGGATAGGAACGTGTTGTGACAGTAGATTAGGGCTTAATCACCAGACAAAATACAAAAAGAGGGGGCAAATTGGGGGAGCTTAGTCTTGGGAGACGAACAAAGTGCTTCTTTTGAAATGGTGGTCCATTGTAATACTTCAGATGGGAATTTGTGTCTTCTCTACAAGGAATGACGTACGGCTAGGAACTCGAGATCACATTGACTTTCTGAATGGATATATGTTTTGTCTTTCCAGATTTTGCCCCCATGTAGTAGATCTGCATAGTGACAATTTGTATTTCAGTTTCTGGAGGGATAATTGGACAGGGGTGCTCTATGTGGAACAACACGCACATCAATTTTCTCCGCCTGAGGATATGGAGATTACTATGGCAACATACTGGGTCTGACCACAAGACACGTGCAAATTTTGCATAGGAGGCCTGGAGAGAGGTAGAGGTAGACTAGGAGGACATGTCTAGCACATAGGCCATTTCGACATCTTTCACCGACAGCCATTAGGATGAGGGAGAATACGAGACCTTTTAAACTTTTACGGGTTTAGTGGTTAGCCAATGAAGACTTCCGGCTTGAACAACTCAATACAGATAATGTTTTAGCTAACCTAAAAAAATTGTTTGATTTTTTTACTAGTATACTTTTTTAAACTCATAAACATGATATTATGGGTTCGAGTAACTCTTCATTTCAAAAGCTTTAAAAACTTGCAAAAAAGTACTCCATGGGGTTTGTTTACATGTAAAACAAATGGATTAGAGAAAAAGATAAAAATTTAGAGAGCAGCCTAAATAAATTTTTTTAAAGGTAAAATTTTAACTGACAAAAACACTCCTTTTCGCCCTGGCTGTCTTTGGAATGCGCACGGATATAGAAATTTCAGATGTATACAGTTCAAATAGACCATCATTATTTCTTCAAAAAAAAGGACCATATTCATCGTGCTTGAAATTCATTGCAGACCTTCAATCTTGTGCTCAATAATCAGCTCCTCTGCTAATAGTTCACCAACGAAAATATTTCAATCCAATTTCCAATCAGACCCACAGTAGGTTTCCCAAGTATTTGTATTGGTACGAATTGACGGTATTTGCAGTACAGGCTATATAGCATGATTATATGCAGCATACTCAGCTTCTACAGTTTTCAATGAATTTATATTCCCTAAAGATGGCAGCCATGCTGTATTAATTGTTGATTTTTAAAAATCATCATGATTTAATATATCTTAATATGTTGCTAACTTGTTAATAGCAGAAGTTAATAGCACATTGCAACAGAATTCTGCTTCATCTTCATATCACGATCACATAACCTTATAAAGCAATGGGCAAACTTCTTTTAAAGGAAAAAGAGCGATGTGCTGAGGAGATGCCCACTCAAAGCAATGAACAAACTCGGAATTCTAAAGCCATTTATTCAAATTTCCACACTAAAATCAAAGAATAAGGCAACACTTAGCTTTTGTGTGCTTTTAGATGTATGCACATCCTCTAGGGGTCCGTTTGGTTACCGGATTACCCCGGGATAGCCCGGTTTACCCCCATGCATTCTTGGATTGGAATTCCATCACAAATCAATGTGACATCACATCACATTCCTTATTCCAACCATCTCCGGGCTCCAACCCTCATAACCATCCAAACAGCTACTATTCACATTAGGTCCCAATCCATCTCATCCAGTAACCATAACCAAACAGGCTTTATAGAGCCAATGCCATCTCTCCAGACAGTGGGTACCATCAAATTTGAACAAAAAAGGCTTTGGCTAGTATATTAAAATTTCAGGTTAATATATCTAGAGGTCAGCACCTACCTAGGATGTCCACCACATTCCTAGATAATATCACTCAAGTTCGAGACCCTTCAGAATACAAAAAAGGAACTTATTCAGCCTGAAGTGTTGCACTAATACTACTTTCAAAAACTATTCCATAACCACTATAAATCTCAGAAACAACCAACTCACGTGATTTCTTACAAAATAAGACTAGTACGCCATCGGAAGCTGGAAAACCCTCATACTTCATGCCCATCCCTCATGCCACACAGAACTCTTCCTCCACAACATGACAATCAATCCATCCAATGCTAGGTGGCCACTTCTGAAATCTGCCTTCTCGACCACCTCCAAATCTATCTTGTTGTCAAGAAGTCAAACTGAAAGAGCTCCTCCAAGGCTTTGCCAATTGCCACCACCTCTATTTTGCAAATTACCTCCACCTGAGTAACTTGATATGATTTATGATAATATCCACTAATTTATGGTCACCATGGTCTTGAATTTCAGTGCAATTTGGCAAAATTTCATTTGAGATTTTGTTTCCCTACTCACTGATATTGATATATCCATTGTTTACATGTCCATGATTTCCCTAAAAATCAGTGAAATGGGACTGTTTTTTAGTAAAACTTCCAAATTTTACCCTACGTCGATAAATTTCTCCCCATTCCACCATGTTGTTATGGTTTTTTGAAGTTATCATGTATCCTCATATCCCACTAGTGTCTAGACAAATATTTGTGATAATCATATAGGTCATACACTCGCTTTCAGTACGAACATGTACGAACTCTCAATATATCTCGTACTAGAATACAACTCAAATAATGCATCCATGTTTGGTTAGGTTTTAATGGCTCCATCCTCAGACCCATGCAAAGCGAGGTTAAACGGGGAGCTTAGCCTCTTTAATGAAGAGGATGTGAGCATGCAAGAGAAATTATAACCGTGTGACACAAATTGCAAGTGATGTTAATACAAGGACAACAAGAAGATATGCACATACGAGTAGTGTATGTGATGTATGGATCCAACACACACAAAAATTATTTATTATGTATAGCATTCTTGTATCTTTTATCTGATATTTTATATTTTTTTGAGTTCTTCCATCATCAAGCATGTAGTGCACTTCTTAGTTAATTAGTTGCATATATTACTTTATAAATCATATTATATCAGTATATGGTATATGATGTGGTATAAGTCAAGCCTCATATTTACACCTTTATTTTAGCAAACATGTTTGTAAATCGTATTTATTAAAAAACATTGAAATCCTAATTTCTAAAAACCTTTTTTAAAGACATTTTCTTAGTTTCGATGTTATCATCAAAATATCATCGAAATTCCCAAAATTTCAACTTTGGACGTAACGAAACGATGTTGAAGTCGACATTTGAGGTCATAATGGTTGCCAAGCGAAAGAAACAAAGTTTAGAATCACTCTCTCACAGTCAAGCCTATTGAGTCCATTCCCACTAAACAATCTCCTTCTTCAAATCCCATATCTTCACTTTCTTGCTTTTCAAAATAAAACTACCTTACTTCCTAAATCTTTTCCAAATGTCGAAGACTTCCAATGGGAATCCACACAAAACATCGTTGTAGTTCAAAGTCTGAAATAACGTTGATGATATTGTATTGGTATGTATGAAAAGGGATACATCAGCATATATCAGAATATATCAACGACAACAATGCAAAACTTAAAACTGACTAAAAAGATGTTTTTTCACAAATTAAGAACATCTTAGTTGTTAAAAAAATAGCATACATATGCATTCTTATAAGGAAGTGTATTTAGCATATTAACACGTACATCATATACTATGTATAAACAAAAGGCTAAATGATATAAAATCAATCAAGCAGGCAAACGAGTGTAACAACATACATATTAAAGAATATATCATTTATAATAGTCATAAACATGAAAGAAAAGAAGACGAATTAAAATAAACAACAATGACAACAAAGCCTTTTTCCCACAATTAAGTAAGATCGGCTGCATGGATTCTTCGCCTCCATTCAGATCTATCTTGGGTCAATCTCGGGCTTATATCCAAAAAACTAAGACCCATTCGTATAGTCTCTTTCCAACACTTCTTGGGTCGTCCTCGCCCTCTCTTAGCCAGCTCAACATCCCAACCCTTGCATCTCCTAACTGGTACATCGGTTGATCTTCTTTGCAATAACCAAACCATCTTAAGCAATTTTCTCGCATCTTATCCTCGATATGAGCTACACCATCTAATTAAAATAAACTAGAAACACAAAAATCTAATTGAATTAGAGAAAATCAATCCTGGATTCATATTACTAGATAACTAATAGTCACCAAGTAGCAACTATTAAATATTAATATAGTAACATGTGTTTTATGTGGATTTTCCTTTATCAATTTTTGAAATGCTTGGACTCCATAGTCAAAAATGGGGTTGAAGCCCCTATTTAAAAAGCGAAGTGTCATCGTCACTTGCGAGTAACATGTTAAAATATCTATGTGGATTTTCATTATCAGATATGAATCCAAACGTGTTGATACTAAGACTAGTTATACAAAATCTTGAACAATATAACATTTAAAAGTTTTAAAGGATAAAAAGGTTACCTTACAGGCTTCTTCCCCCACAAAAAGCAGTGAAATCAAACACCATGACCAATATCGATGATAGTGCATATTGATGATATCAGTTGAAATGGTGGAATTTTTACACAAAAATTCAAACTTCATCGATATAGGGAAGATACAATATGATATATCATGATATCTCAGTCGATATCCGGGAAAAGGATGTCTATGAAAACATCGATATCCAAGACCTATCAATGCTGAAATATCGACAATATGTCAACGATATATCATGATATCTGAATTCATGATTTTATTTCAACTTGACCCCTCCAGTCCTGCACAATATATATACTAACAACCACTCTTGCAATATTTAGCCGAATATTCTTATTATGTAAGATGACCATAGAATATTGGTATTCCGGTAATATTTGGTCTAGCCTAAACATTCCCAAATATTCGAGTGTTTGATCGAATATCTGGTCAACTATTGCAACATTCTGTTGATATTTTTATTATTTTTTATTTTTTAAAGGTTCCCATTGATCTCGGTATCACCACATATGTTAAAGCTCCATATATGTAACTTGTTAATTGGTACCTTTATCTTGGACACTTATTGATTGATGAACATATATGTCATAAATATACAAGAGTATATATACTGGACATGTTGTGTTTAATATAATACAAAATTCATAACTAAATAATTCTGAACATTCTCTCGAATACAGAATATTTTTTATTCAGTGACCCCATCGATTGGATATCAAATACGGACTCCTGCAACATTGCTAGGTGCTAACAACCCCTTCCAAACCATGTGACCATAACTTTATATAGCTTCACACTCAATTCCCAATGAAACTCTCGCATACATCAACACCCTTGCCATATGCAAGAGAATGGAGTGACATGTACCATGGTGCCCATCCCACAATGCCAATGCACTTTAAAGAGGGATGATGGATCACAATAAATAAAAGAAGAAAGATGAGCATTGTGTCCTCTTGTGAACAAAATGAGTGCATTGAGAATTTAGAAATGGTGAAGCCTTCTCCGGCTATAAGTAGGGTCGGTTACATGGATTCTTTCCCAAATCCATGTTGAAAAATTCGACTATTTTTTACGTTGGTTGTTGACTACCTAACGCAACCCCCGCAAAGGCCGATTTGAACCTTGGACTTTTGGGTGGTAGGCACACTGCACTACCACCAGATCGTTTAAGGGGGTCCAAGAGCATTTGGAAACTAAGAAAAATTGACTTTTAGTAACATGAGACAATTTCGCATCCATCTCCAAGAGGAGCAAAAGTTAACCCTTTTTCCACTATGCTGAAGAAAAATCATGTATGCCAATCACGTTATCCCTCCTTTATGATGCAAATATCTAATATCAAAACAAAGAAAGTGGCTACCTTTTTAACTAATAACACTTCAATCATATTTTAGGGAAAATGAAGAATCCTTGAGGATTCTAAATTAATAGAAGATCAAATAGTATGCTCTTCAAAAGATGAAGATACAAACAACAATGAATAGATAATGTAGCTTCGTACCTTCATAATATCCTCTTCGAGCAAAATAAAAAGATAGAAAAGTCTTTAAGCTCTTAGCATGTTCAATTACATTTTCCATACATACACTCACCCCAAAAAAACAGAACCCTACTTCGAGCAATCCACACAAACCGTAAAATTGTAGACATCCAAACTTTAGTGGGCTACTTCCATGAGCAAGAGCATTCATGAAGTTGATCCAATTGACTGTCAAAACACTCTCAACAAGTGTCATGGTCCACACCTCCCTAACAACAAGCCACCAAGGAATAAATGCTCAATGCTCTCCTCCTCTACCCAACAACGCCAACATGTGCAGTCACACCCAAGAAAGAACTGGGATCTTCTCTCACCATTCATAAGGCAATCCCTCCTCAAAAGTCAAACAAAATGCCAGACCCGTAATGAGACCTTTCAACTCCAAAGGTCGGTGAACCGATCTGAGACAACTGCCAAATCCACAACCTCCAATCAGCAGAATGCCCTATATGCCTTCCGCACAGTGGAACATCCATCAGCCCAGGACCAATGATCAACGAAACCACACACCCCCTCACCAGTTGGAAACACCTCGAGCAACAACAAAAGCTCCAGAAATCGTTGCCTGACATTTCAGTACGAAAAGAAAGTATCCAGTTACAGCCATGCCAACAATCTTGGACAGAAACATTAACTTCTGCAGCTAGCACAAAAAGGCATGGGAAACAAACCTGCAATGGCCCTTCCCCGATCTATTCATCTCCCCAGAATCAGAAGCCACAATCATCTCATAAAACATGATTCATGAATGGCACCACGTGCAGAAGCACCAAGCAAAATCCCCTTCCAAAAACTGGAAGGCAAAGGAATAGCAGCAACCTGAGACGAGGGATCTCCGGTAATCCCATAGATAAATGCAATGTCCTGCAGAGTAAATCTCCCAACCATATATACTTATTATTTTTTAAAGAGTTCACGGATTGTTTGAATTTAGAAAGACAAATATAAGAAAATAAATAGCAAGATACTCGATCTCAGCCATCATACTTGATCGAGATACGAATTGGACATGATCAGTTTTTAGCAGAACTAGGTTATATTGGCAGGAAATGTGTTAAAAGCATCCTTTTGCGGCCTTTTTTTTTCAGAAACATCTGAACAATTTCCTTTACATTGCCACTTCATTGGTACTCTCTTCAGAAATTTGCACTTCCGGCAAACCATACGCATCCAACTCCAGCCTTCCAACAACCATATCCAACGAATCCAACTGCTTCCAATATACCACCAAAAAAATCATTTTTCCCCCACAACACACCAAACCCCACCCAAAAACCCTAACATCCCGAGCAAAACCCGCACGCCACCAATCAAAACCAAACTCTTCAACAACATTATCAATCCCATACCTTCTGAGAGCCATCCATGCCCACGCCGTGATATCTCGAGCATCGACGTCATCACGGCGGAGGCCGTCGCGCTGTGCCTCGGCAGGAGGGTCTCAACGCATGCTCCCAACTCCACAGGACACCTGCGAATGGGAGACAAAATCCACAAATCAACACCTCAGAAACCCTAAAATGGGATGCAAGGAGTACACCTATGACATACCTGAGAAGGCGAGCGGCGGAGGACGGCCTTATGGGGCGGAGCCTCCGGAGGGGAGAGGACAAGGACTCCGCGGCAATGGCTCTTGCTGCTGCGGCGCGGAACGGCGGAGAGCGGAGGAGCGTCGCCCTCGCTGCGGCCATGGACGATTGGAGAGTTCCAAGTTCAGCTGCAAAATGGTTTTAACTTTAACCACTATAGGATTTGTTCGAGAAAAATTCGCGTATACCCCTGATAAGGTATCTTTTTCGACCTATAGGGTGGGGAAACTTTTTTTTTGTTAACTAACATAAGGAAGCCGCCTCTTGAATAGGCGGCTTCTGACAAAAGAAGCCGCCTTTTCATGACGCGGCTTCCATGCCAAAGCCGCAACTTGAAAACGCGGCTTCTTAGGCAGTAGCCAGAAACAACAAGCCACAGTCCGTGGCTTGCTGTTTTGCTAGCTAAATATGTACCATGCGGAGAAAAATTCAACATCAACATGAACATGAAACAAGTCAACATGAAACATCACATGAAACAAGAAGTATACCACATGTAACATGTCATAAGTCTAACATTCAACAAAAATGCTTAAAAGTTAACGAAGTTCAAAAGTTACATTGTTTACATCAACATGAAACAAGAACTATTCTACAGTACAAGTCATGTAACATCAAATGTTTCTCCTCCTTCGTGTGTAATGACGCTCTAGTGGGGCTTGTTGAGGAAGTGAAGTACTGGGCTCAACTGAGAAGGCAGACAATAGATTGGCACGATCAATGTGCTCAATTTGTGAGATTTCTTCGTCAACCATTACATCATAATCCAATGGAGGTAATGGGGAATGGCGATGCGATGGTCCACCCTCGCTATGTGGCCTATCTCTCATCGGTGCAGGTGGAGTGTGTTGTATTCCTTCTGTCTCGCGTTCAACAGCTGGAGTTTGATATTCCACCCCCGAAGCTTGTACGTCCTCGACATGGGGGTGTGTTCGCCCTCCTCGAATTCTGCGTACACGTCCATGTCGTCTACCACGTCCTTGTTGCTGTGAAGATGTGCCATCTCTCGTTTGTCCCTCCTCATCCTCTTCATCTTCATGGACTCCATCCCTGAATTGTCGCTGGATAGAGTCATCGAGAAGGAGACGAGTGTCTGACACCAATCGGATCACATCCTCATTAGGTCCCACAAGGTGAACAATCTCATCTAGTCGTGTCGCCTGCAAAAGGAAAAATATAGTCAATATCTTCACTATACAAAAAATTTATCAACGGAAATGACACTAACATACCACCAAATCGAGCACGCATCCATGTCTCCCTATAAATCGTCGTGTGATGCGATTGTACCATGCCATATAATCCGCAGAAACATCATGCCCTCCATGGCCAATTGGTGTCGTTGCCAACACATAGTCCCGTCGATTGTTCCACATCTGCACATAGTTTGCATGGTATTGCACCCAATCAACGGATGTCTTCCCTCGGAGATCAATGTTGTGAAGATGTGTAGATGTGTCACACAGCACTGGGATCTCTTGGACCGAACCAAATTGGCGCAGGACTCTATCTGGGACGTACAACTCCACGATACAGAAATGAATGAGTGGTACCCTGACAGTGTATAGATCCTGCCCTTCTAGGCAATATGCAGGGAGAGAGCTCATGATCTCAGTGGTATATGGCTCCCATATAACCTGTTACATAAAGGTTACATAAGTAGTGTCATGACAAAAATTAAATAAGATAGAAAGTTCTAGTTAATTTGGTACCTGCTCAGGAGTCTGGAGATCAAATGCATCCCTGTAAGGTCGTACGACATGGGTAGGCTCTGATGTGACGTCAAACTCTGCTCTCCAGCGACAACCTAGTGGAGTACCGCGCCACAACGGACGTCTATGCACCACCGGTGCGATGTGAGAAAATCATTCCCATGCCCATAGCTGCAGGAGGATGAGCGAGCCACCAATCTCTACTGCGTCTGTCCTCGAAGCCACGCACATGTGTCTGTAAAGGTAGGCTAAACAAGCAGATCCCCAACTGTACGCTCCACACGCTGCTAAGTCCTCCAAAAGTGGTAAGTAAATCAAGGACACCTCGTTCCCTGACTTGTCAGGAAAAATAATCCCTCCAATCAACTGTAAAATGTAAGCACGTGCGTGTATGATGATCGTATCTGCATCTACACCTGCAGGGAGCTCTGAAAAGTGGTCCCGAAGCCATGTCATCCGTAGGCGAGCACCATCAATATCCAGTCTATGTGGTCGAGTGCCCAACAATCTCTCACAAAGATCCGCCCAGCTCGGCGAAGTGGTCTGTCCAATCACAGCAAGCCCATCTATCTTCAAACCCAACAAGACAGCAACATCTTGGAGAGTAATCGTCATCTCCCCATGACGCATATGGAAAGTATGCGTCTCTGGTCTTACGGATGGTGAAATTTTTATCTGGTTAAGAAACCTTTGGGCCATGAAATTACAATCAAGTTGAGGATGATCTTGATTAGCCACACGATGCAAACAAGTGTGGGGCGCATCCACCATAGAAATCACAAATTGACCATCTAGTGGACGTCGGTGACCTCGCAAACGCCATTTACAACCTCTTTCTTTCTCGCTGCAGTAGACAACCCAACTGACTTATCTGACTCGTGCACATGAAAATTGTAATGATGCTTGATGTGAAACATCTTCACAGAATAGACCAAGTCAGCTTTCGACTTAAAGGTCATCCCGTTCCTCAACTCCTCTGCAAGACTAAGTCCCTCTCCAGCATCGTAGGCACCCTCATCATTTCTATATAGCCATCACCACCACGGACATTATAGAACGGTATATCAGAAACAATGTGTTCCTCAGATTCCTCAGCATTCTCCATTTCATCTTCGGTGTCATTCAAATCTAACTCTTCATCGGTACTCACGCGGTCAATTTCCTGAGTAATTGTGTCATTCATATCAAAGGTAGCAACACCGTGACCACGAGTTAGAGGTGACGAAGCTCAGGTGACTGGTGTAGAGGCTCGAGTAACATTCGGTGATGACTCCTCTTGATGAGTTACATATAAAATTGGACGATATGATGAACCCATCATTCCTGCATAGTCAACAACATCTTGTATGTCCTCATCGTACTCAACATTTGCCACATAACTACTACCATTCGCATCCATTCTGTGAAACAACTTCAAATCCACGGAACGTGTACGATCAAGACGGAACAACGACACGATCTTCTCCAACAAGACATCAAACTTCATGTTAGGAGCTATCTTAATTGGTTTCATACGACCACCTTCATATGTTGTGCCATTCCCGGATGTTCTAATCATTCCTCCAAAGTGACAAAAGCACAAAATATCCATGGACATCCTATACGTAGCGAGAGACGAACACATTATACACAATCTCGAAATAGGGTTAGTTATATGAGAGAAAGGCTCACCTTAGGCCAATATAGACAAACCGGAGGAGGACTGGACAAGGAGGATCCGTCCGATGGAAGAGACAAATGGGGCGGAGGAGTCGACGGCGATGGAGGCGGGGAAATGGGGCGACGGGGGCGACGGGCGGCGATCTGGGAGGGAGCACTGGTTGGGGAGGTGATGGCCGACCTTCTGGATGCGTGGAGGGCTCGGCCGCGCGATGGCTGTAATATTAGCCCAGAGCCGTATTTTCAAGTTGCGGCTTTGGCATGGAAGCCGCGTCTTAAAAAGGCGGCTTCCTTTGGCGGAAGCCGCCTATTCAAGAGGCGGCTTCCATGGGGTACTTAACAAAAAAAAAGTTTCCCCACCGTATAGGTCGAAAAAGATACCTTATCAGGGGTATACGCGAATTTTTCTCGGATTTGTTCACATTCATATGTTTCTATGGAGAAAAATTCGCGTATACCCCTGATAAGGTATCTTTTTCGACCTATACGGTGGGGAAACTTTTTTTTGTTAAGTACCCCATGGAAGCCGCCTCTTGAATAGGCGGCTTCCGCCAAAGGAAGCTGCCTTTTTAAGACGCGGCTTCCATGCCAAAGCCGCAACTTGAAAATGCGGCTCTGGGGTAATATTACAGCCATCGCGCGGCCGAGCCCTCCACGCATCCAGAAGGTCGGTCATCACCTCCCCAACCAGTGCTCCCTCCCAGATCGCCGCCCGTCGCCCCCGTCGCCCCATTTCCCCGCCTCCATCGCCGTCGACTCCTCCGCCCCCTTCGTCTCTTCCATCGGACGGATCCTCCTTGTCCACTCCTCCTCCGGTTTGTCTACATTGACCTAAGGTGAGCCTTTCTCTCATATAACTAACCATATTTCGAGATTGTGTATAATGTGTTCGTCTCTCGCTACGTATAGGATGTCCATAGATATTTTGTGCTTTTGTCACTTTGGAGGAACGATTAGAACATCCGGGAATGGCACAACATATGAAGGTGGTCGTATGAAACCAATTAAGATAGCTCCTAACATGAAGTTTGATGTCTTGTTGGAGAAGATCGCGTCGTTGTTCCGTCTTGATCGTACACGTTCCGTGGATTTGAAGTTGTTTCACAGAATGGAGGCGAATGGTAGTAGTTATGTGGCAAATGTTGAGTACGATGACGACATACAAGATGTTGTTGACTATGCAGGAATGATAGGTTCATCATATCGTCCAATTTTATATGTAACTCATCAAGAGGAGTCATCACCGAATGTTACTCGAGCCTCTATACCAGTCACCCGAGCTTCTTCACCTCTAACTCGTGGTCACGGTGTTGCTACCTTTGATATGAATGACACAATTACTCAAGAAATTGACCGCGTGAGTACCGATGAAGAGTTAGATTTGAATGACACCGAAGATGAAATGGAGAATGCTGAGGAATCTGAGGAACACATTGTTTCTGATATACCGTTCTATAATGTCCGTGGTGGTGATGGCTATATCAGAAATGATGAGGGTGCCTACGATGCTGGAGAGGGACTTAGTCTTGCAGAGGAGTTGAGGAACGGGATGACCTTTAAGTCGAAAGCTGACTTGGTCTATTCTGTGAAGATGTTTCACATCAAGCGTCATTACAATTTTCATGTGCACGAGTCAGATAAGTCAGTTTGGGTTGTCTACTGCAGCGAGAAAGAAAGAGGTTGTAAATGGCGTTTGCGAGGTCACCGACGTCCACTAGATGGTCAATTTGTGATTTCTATGATGGATGCGCCCCACACTTGTTTGCATCATATGGCTAATCAAGATCATCCTCAACTTGATTATAATTTCATGGCCCAAAAATTTCTTAACCAGATAAAAATTTCACCATCCGTAAGACCAGAGACTCATACTTTCCATATGCGTCATGGGGAGATGACGATTGCTCTCCAAGATGTTGCTGTCTTGTTGGGTTTGAAGATAGATGGGCTTGCTGTGATTGGACAGACCACTTCGTCGAGCTGGGCGGATCTTTGTGAGAGATTGTTGGGCACTCGACCACATAGACCGGATATTGATGGTGCTCGCCTACGGATGACATGGCTTCGGGACCACTTTTCAGAGCTCCCTGCAGGTGCAGATGCAGATACGATCATCATACATGCACGTGCTTACATTTTACAGTTGATTGGAGGGATTATTTTTCCTGACAAGTCAGGGAACGAGGTGTCCTTGATTTACTTACCACTTTTGGAGGACTTAGCAGCGTGTGGAGCGTACAGTTGGGGATCTGCTTGTTTAGCCTACCTTTACAGACACATGTGCGTGGCTTCGAGGACAGACGCAGTAGAGATTGGTGGCTCGCTCATCCTCCTGCAGCTATGGGCATGGGAACGATTTCCTCACATCGCATCGGTGGTGCATAGACGTCCGTTGTGGCGCGGTACTCCACTAGGTTGTCGCTGGAGAGCAGAGTTTGACGTCACATCAGAGCCTACCCATGTCGTACGACCTTACAGGGATGCATTTGATCTCCAGACTCCTGAGCAGGTACCAAATTAACTAGAACTTTCTATCTTATTTAATTTTTGTCATGACACTACTTATGTAACCTTTATGTAACAGGTTATATGGGAGCCATATACCACTGAGATCATGAGCTCTCTCCCTGCATATTGCCTAGAAGGGCAGGATCTATACACTGCCAGGGTACCACTCATTCATTTCTGTATCGTGGAGTTGTACGTCCCAGATAGAGTCCTGCGCCAATTTGGTTCGGTCCAAGAGATCCCAGTGCTGTGTGACACATCTACACATCTTCACAACATTGATCTCTGAGGGAAGACATCCGTTGATTGGATGCAATACCATGCAAACTATGTGCAGATGTGGAACAATCGACGGGACTATGTGTTGGCAACGACACCAATTGGCCATGGAGGGCATGATGTTTCTGCGGATTATATGGCGTGGTACAATCGCATCACACGACGATTTATAGGGAGACATGGATGCGTGCTCGATTTGGTGGTATGTTAGCGTCATTTCCGTTGATAAATTTTTTGTATAGTGAAGATATTGACTATATTTTTCCTTTTGCAGGCGACACGACTAGATGAGATTGTTCACCTTGTGGGACCTAATGAGGATGTGATCCGATTGGTGACAGACACTCGTCGCCTTCTTGATGACTCTATCCAGCGACAATTCAGGGATGGAGTCCATGAAGATGAAGAGGATGAGGAGGGACAAACGAGAGATGGAACATCTTCACAGCAACAAGGACGTGGTAGACGACATGGACGTGTAGGCAAAACTCGAGGAGGGCGAACACACCCCCATGTCGAGGACGTACAAGCTTCGGGGGTGGAATATCAAACTCCAGCTGTTGAACGCGAGACAGAAGGAATACAGCACACTCCACCTGCACCGATGAGAGATAGGCCACATAGCGAGGCTGGACCATCGCATCGCCATTCCCCATTACCTCCATTGGATTATGATGTAATGGTTGACGAAGAAATCTCACAAATTGAGCACATTGATCGTGCCAATCTATTGTCTGCCTTCTCAGTTGAGCCCAGTACTTCACTTCCTCAACAAGCCCCACTAGAGCGTCATTACACACGAAGGAGGAGAAACATTTGATGTTACATGACTTGTACTGTAGAATAGTTCTTGTTTCATGTTAATGTAAACAATGTAACTTTTGAACTTCATTAACTTTTAAGCATTTTTGTTGAATGTTAGACTTATGACATGTTACATGTAGTATACTTCTTGTTTCATGTGATGTTTCATGTTGACTTGTTTCATGTTCATGTTGATGTTGAATTTTTCTCCACATGGTACATATTTAGCTAGCAAAACAGCAAGCCACGGACTGTGGCTTGTTGTTTATGGCTACTGCCTAAGAAGTCGCGTTTTCAAGTTGCGGCTTTGGCATGGAAGCCGCGTCTTGAAAAGGCGGCTTCTTTTGTCAGAAGCCGCCTATTCAAGAGGTGGCTTCCTTATGGTAGTTAACAAAAAAAAGTTTCCCCACCGTATAGGTCGAAAAAGATACCTTATCAGGGGTATACGCGAATTTTTCTCTGTTTCTATGGGATATGTTCAGTGTAGCTAACTCAGTTGAAGAATATGTTCATGTTCATATATTGCTGGCGCACAACCGTGCCTTTCACAGGGTAGAAAGGTACAGGCTTCGGTGATCAAATTATTATTCATTATAAAATTATTTTTATATTTTCACCAATTATTAAAATCATATAACATCAAATATTAGTTGAATGTTTTATTTTTAACATTGAAAGATAAGCAATAACAACAAAGTCTTTTCACACAGTTAAGTAGGGTCGGTTACATAGATCATTCGCCTCCATTCGGATCTATCTTAGGTTAGTCCCAGGCTTATATCCAAAAAATTAAGATCCCTTTGTACAGTCTCTCTCCAACACTTCTTGGGTCGTTATCGCTCTCTTTTAACATACTCGACATTCAAACACTCGCATCTCCTAAATGGTGCATCGGGTGACCTTTGCATATGACCAAACCATCTTAAGCGGTTTCTCGCATCTATTGAAAGATACGACAAATCATCAAATCATTAAAATATTTTATAACATAACTTATATTGTGAAATTGTGAAGATCGTGAAAAGGAAAACGCATTGCTAAATTATGTAATGGTAATTCTAAAGTTACAAATATCATTGGAATTGTCGATACTTATTTCATCTTTGAGATTATCAACACATATTTTGTCAGGAATCCATTATACTACTAAATTTACCTTAACTTTGAAATTACCAATATATATGCTATTGAAAAATCACTTTCCTGCTTTAAATTCACAGATAATATAGACATATATTTTAACCTTGAATTTTACCGGAATAAATTTTTATTAATAAACCACTTTACTACTAAAATAAATGAATGCACACATTATAGAGAGGTTAGTTTGAATATTTCTCACACATCAGCATTAATACTACCCTGCGACAGTGAAAGACCTCTTAGATTGTAATGTAATGGTCGTAAGAAAGTTAACTTTTTTTAATTACAATTACAAATGATAGCTTTGAGAAAAGTCATTGCACCTATGAATACAAGCATAATCGCTACATTTTTGTGTTAGAAAGAGTAAGAGAAGGTGTATACTCACTGGAAGTCATAGAAATGAAGGTTACACAGAAGTGCTAACTTTCATTAGTTTGCTGAAGCACATGTCACATGAAATCAGCTTTAAAATATAGTATCTAGTTTTTTGTGGGCAAAATTGTAGCAAAATAAAGAAAGCTACATACTAGTGAAACGAAAAAGATGCACGTTACGTATTAGTGTAATGAAGAAGATGTGCGTGCAATTGGAATCCATTCCATAGATCTCATTCACTTGTCCACCTCCATCTAGTTCCCCATGCCCATTGCCGCCTGATAAACCCAAAAATTAAAGCGGTCTTGTATTCCACACAAGGCGGGAACACAGTCGAAGTGTTGACCACTCAAAATCCGGATTTCATCAACAATGAACCCACAATCAAATATCAAACAATGACAAGCAAATGTGGAGTCAAATTTATTTTTAACTCTACATAAAAGATGTATAGGTGCAAGTATGTAGAGAGTTCGAACACAGGGAGCAAAAAGGATAGATCAAGCAATAATGCACAAAAATTGTGATGTGATTAAATGTCTACAACTATGCAAATTTCTTTTATGGGTTTTTAATTTTTCTTTTTTTATTTGATTTTTGATTTTATATTTTTGTATTTTCTTTTTTTAATAATAGAGTATATAGCTATATAAAGAATAGATGTATACAAGAGAGAGGAGATATATATAGGTAAAAATGCTCAAAAATCAGGGAATAAGATATTTTTGGTCTTTTTATATTCTTAAGATGTTTTTGTGATTTTCGGGGATTTTTCTAAATGTTTTTGATATTTTTAAATATTGAAATATAAGAAAACAGTGAGCAAAGGTTCTGGACGAATTTAAAATGAGGTTGCAAAATACGAAACAATACCTAAAACTCCTCAAATTAATTTTAAAATATGGACAAAGGAAACAAGGAAGACACAGAAACTGAGTTTGTATTTTTATGATTTTTCTATGATTTTCTATATTTTTTTGAAGTTTTTAAGTGTTTTCTAATTTTTAAGCATTTTCTTTTGCAATTTTTAGTGGTTTTTGGACTGACACTAGTAGAGGACAAGACACACAAAATATAATTTTTTTGGATTTTTTTCAAAAAGGTTTTTATAATTTTATAGATTTTCTAATGCAAACAGTATGAAAAATGCATGTTTTTGATTTTTTCTAATATGAAAATGCAAATGCAACAATGCAATGCAAAAATATGGCGTTAAACTACAATGCGACATGAATCTATGATATTTTTTGGTAATTTTCAGAGTTAAAGTGATGCATGAAATAAATGTAAACATCCAAGCAAAAATACAATACTGGCAAGGGGCATAAATGTAATTACACAGAAGTTCAGGGGTCTACTTTGCAATTTTCCAAAAAATATATAATGTTAAATGCGATTTTCTGTACTCAAAATAAATACCTAAACCCGGAGGGGATTCCTTGCAAAATGTCCAACTCAAGCGTACTGGGCACGTGACCTGGCAAGGGTATTTTTGCAAAATTACAAAGTTCCAGGGCTCAGATGTAATTTCTCCAAAATATTACAACTTGATTAGAAAGTTCATGGACTAGGCCGAAATAACCGAACCCCAGGGGGGTCCTTGCAAAATACCCAGCCCCCTCACGCGCACGGGCACACGTGAGGTGACGTGGATAGGACCTAAGTGCAAATATGAAAACTATGGGGTCTGGATGCAAATATTACAGAAATATTTAAACTGCGACTTGAAGTCTACGGACTGAAATGAAATACAACAATTTGGTGAGGGTGAAAGTGCAAAATACCCACGCCAATATTCCTCGTGCGCGATCGAACGACGGAAGGCCGCTCACTTATCCTACGTGGCGCGCGCACACGCGCGATGACAGTTCGGCGATGATCGGCGGAGATCTGATCTGGCGAAGGAATCACGGTCGTCGCGTGCCTCGATCGGACGGTGCCTGATCAATCTGAGAGGACCTCTGATCGGACGGTAGGAAGGCAACGAGGAAGAACGGGGAAGAACGTCGGCGAGGCGAACTTCCCCGACCTCGATCTCGGACCTCCGGCGATGGCACGGGCGTAAAAATTAGTCAGAAGGCTCCTGGAAGGTCGAAGAAGATGCTGAGGGGCTCAAGTTCGTCGGAGGGCGTCGAGGTGCTGACGAGAAGGCGCGGAGCTCGAAGCTCCCAGGTGGCTCCGGTGAAACTCGCAAAATGCCCCCCAGGGGCTTTGACTGTCCCTCGACCTGCAAAATGGGTTAAAGGGTCCAGGGCAAACTGCCTGGACCCTACGGAGGTGAAGTGGAGGTCGGAGGTGGTCCGGCGAAGGCGAGGAAGTCCGGCCGGAGGTGCGCTCCGGCGATGAGTTATGGGAGGTGGATCGATCGATGGAGTTCGGATATTTTTGGGGATTTTTAATACTGTAGCTAAGGGAAATGAAATGAAGCGAAAAGGAGAGGGAAAAGGGTAAACCTCGAAGGTGGATGACCTGAGGTGAGGAACCTCGACGGCCGGTGGTCGGCGGAGGTGGTGGAGCCGCTACAAAGCCTCCTCGACTCGCCTGAGGGTGTGGATGCGGAGCTGTCACCTTCCAGCAACACGAAGAGCGCAACAGGGAGGGAGAATTAATGGCTAAGAAGGGTTCAAACTTGGGCTTGAAGGTGGCGGTGCGTTTAAGTAGAAGATGAAGGCGTCTCCTTCAAGCCAGATTCACACGCGAATGATGGAGATATGGCTGGATTTGATTACATGGCATGGGAGAGTGGTGATCGGGGATGAAGTCCCAAGAAGGAATCGAGGCGTGAGGACGAACGGATCGAGCTCGAAAAATGGGGGAAATCGGGGAAAAATCTGGCGTGTCAGAAATGGCACAGGCCTCGA